>VNJR01001218.1:0-257920 GCA_008042585.1 Drosophila punjabiensis
TCCGATTCTGACGTGTCTCTCGTGCCGGCAGCACTTTTTCATTTTGTTTCTGCCCCTTTTTTTTGTTTTTTGTTTTTTGGGTCAACAAACATGGTGCGGGGCCCCATGCAAATGTACCGAGAGAAGCATTATGCGCGAAGTGAGAGTTGCGACGGAGGGCAAACAGATTCTAGGACCTGGCTTGAAAACAGAATTCGCCACATGCAAAAATGAGGCACACGAAATCAGGGGTCCAAGACAGAGTCGGGGAAAGGACTCTAGGCAGGGGCTCAATCATGCAAGGGAATCGGTGGAGGAGGGAAGCACCTGGGAAAGGTGAGATTTACTGTGGGAATGAGAGCGGCTGTCAAATGCCAGGAGCCCGCAGGTGGGCGAGAAACACCAGAAAAAAGGGATTTCTCGGAATTGAAATCCTGTTTGGAAGGAGTGTCTCCCCATTCGCTTGGTGTTTTTCTAGAGGTTTCTGGATTTCTGTGGAATATTTTTCTATAAATGTTCTATTTTAGCAAGCCTTAAGATTGAGCTATATGCTTAATAAGCTAAGAAAATATGTATGAATGGGGAATATTTTTAATAAAATAAACATAGAATTTAAAGGTACAAAATTAACTTGAAATCGAGAAGGTTTGTTGATGGTTTGGATAGAATTCAGAGATATTTTAAGAGCTTATGAATGAATTAAGTATATAAATGAATATGAGTATTCTACTTTGTCTTGATTTAAAAATGAAAATAAAATAATAAAATGTATATAAAAAGTGTTTTTGTTAGTTTTTTGTTTGTTTTCGTATTCAATGTCACTTAATCCTGCATTATTTTCAGTATTAGTCGCTCGATAAACATTTCAGCAATATGTTTTTGCGGTTTGTTTAACATCAAACTATCTTCTTCCTCAGCCCTTCTCATCGATCTCTCATCTCTGCTCACATTCCATTTGCTCGTTAAGCAGTCCCCTCAAAATGATTTCAATCAAGAGCAAATAGTTCGGCAAACAGAAAAAAAAACTGTGTCTCTGTGTATATTTTATACAGTTTTTCCATATTTCCAGTTCGCTTTCGCCAAAGCAGAAGCGCAAATGGCGTTGACATGTGCCCAAAAGGGTTTCCACTCCGTCTGCATGGAGGAAAAGCATTAAAAACCGCTAAATCATCCGCTGCCACTGCTACTGCTGCCAATAAGTATGCAATATTCCTTTTGAGTTGCTTGTCTGGACTGTCTGCCACTGGGCATGGTGGCATGGTGGCATGGTGGTTTCGGTGGGGTTTTCGGGTCTGGGAAACCAAACAAAAAAGGCAAACAAAGCGACGAACGCATTTCAATGCAATTTGATGTCTGTGTACTTGATTCCTTTTCTTCTGGCTTTTGTTCTTTTTCCCTCCCTGCTCCCGAGCCCATATTCCTTTTGATTGAATTTCAATTTGATTGGAGTTTTTGTCTGCTCTCGGTCTCCTTGGTTTGTTGCTGAAGTTTTGTGTTAGTTGAGTTGACTTTTGTTGGTATTTTCATTACTTTTCTTTGTTAAGACGAGAATTATTTATAAGAGGCAATAGTCATGGCAGAAAACCAAGAAATTAGGTAATTTTATAATGGTAATATTCAAAGAACTAGTGCAACAAATATGTCATAAGGTTAACCGCAAGTCTGGAGGTTAACTGAAAACAATATCAGGGTTAATAGCGTAAATACTTTTATCTGTCCGCCAAATCTTCAAGTTCAAGTTTAGGCCAAAACAATGCAAGAATGTTTCAAGGAACTTCTTTGTGGCAAGCAAAGCAATGCAAACTTTTACAACTTTAGTGGTAAGTTACTCTCAAGGAAATTCTCTAGGATTGGAAATCATTAAAAATATTTTGAATGCATAATTTAGTTGTATTTCAATTTTGAATCTTTTTAAAGATCTCTAAATTTAAATCCATTGAATATTAGAAAATAGTTATAAGAATTTCTACTTCATAGCAAAAGTCTAGAGTACATTAAAATATCTCTTTAAATGATTTCAAATCTCTGGAGATTTTTGCGGAGACCTTCTTCAATTTAGTTTGAGTTCTTACTTCGGATTTGACTTACCTTCTTGGCAGAAGTGGAAGGTGGTTACCAAACAGCCACAGACGCTTCTCTCCGAACCATTTGTCCATAGACAAGCACTCCACTAATTGTTTAGGAAAATTGTTTTGAAAACGCCCTATTTTGGGCCGACTTTCGAAAGGGTTTTCCTCATTTTCTAAATTTAATTTCACACGCGCAATGCGAGGCGATAATTTTGCGTCCGTCGGCTGGAAAATATTAACGTACTTTGTTTATAAGCCCGATTCCCGCCGTAAATATAGCCGGAATTTGTACGTGCGCCGGCATTGAAAACGCCGAAGACAATGGGTCGGCGTCATAGCGGGGAGTGGGGATTGTTGGGGTGTTGGCGACGGTTGACATTGGCAACGCTTTCCGAGGAGGGAAATCCGTATACGAGTCCGTATCCTTACCGGGGTTTGGGTTCCGTTGTATTTTAGTTATTAATAGTGTTGTTATAGCTGTTGCCGTTGTTGTTTGTAGCTTGTTGTTTGTGTTGCGCGTTGTCAATCTGTTGTCATTAAAAACAAACAGCGAATTTGAGCAAAACTTTACGCTTTGATTTCGAACGAAAAATATATCCCAGAATTGGTTTGGGGCAATTGCGTGAATCGGTCATGGGAAATCGTTTAGAAAGCAATTACCAAGGACCCACGTGTAACACTAAACTTGGAAACTATTGTTGCGTTTTTTTTTTTTTGGGAAGTCATTAGGGTCAAAAAATCATTAATTGCTATTAGCTGATCATTGATATATATTTACATGAACGTTTTGCGGGGAAGTTATATGGTCTAGAGAGATTACTATATTATTTTATTAGTTTTTTGTAAAATTGTTAACGAGCTTAGTAGGATATGTAAGGATATATTGAGCTCAGGAGATATGACCTTGAATTTTATGATCTACTAATTATACTAATATTTAATATTTTATTTACACAGTTATTATTTTTCAGTTTATTTTAACATTGATTTAAAAAATAGATATATTTTACTGAAAAGGATTATCTGAGAATGAGGGACAGAACTGCCGGTGCGCTGACTACGTCTAGGAAAAGACCTTATATATATAATATATAAAATAAAATGTAAATTTATGATATTTTAGCACAGTTCCCTAAGCTTTCTACCATCAAAACAATAGCTGTAAGCTGAGCCATTCTGCAGGATGCAATCAGAGTTTATTGAAAATCCACCACGGGCAACGGGCAACGGGAGGGAATGGCAATGGCAACGGCTCAATCAGAGCCGCGAAAGCTTTCGCCTGGCCACTTTAAGCCTGGCAATGCCTTCGGCATTTGCCGGTTGCCAAAGTAACGGCAAATTCACCGGCACCAATACACGCTCACGGCAACCAAAAGCCGGCCATATGTGCAGGAGCTCAAAACACACACAGACACTGGCATAGACACAGAGAGGGGCAAAACACCGAAGAATTTGCACATGTGTGCTTACACATACATTTATTTTTCTGCGTTGAATGCGCTTTGCATTTTAAGCTTTTACTCGTTCTTTTACGGCTCCAGTTTTATTCTCTCTTGTTTTTTTCTTTCGGGGATTCGTTTTTGTTTCTATGCGATTTCACTTTTCCAGCGGCACAACACAGCACAGCACAAAAGAATGGCCGAAATGAGATAACCTCGAAAAGCTGCTCGTATGCTAAAACTAAATAACGGCATTAGAGCCAAATGGCAACCAGGACGCAGAGGTAGACCGACTGCAAGACCTTGTGTGTGTGTAAGGATAGTAATGCTAGTTGTTTGGAGTACAATAACTGCAGGACCCCTTCATCCTTGCTCTCTCTGTGTCCTTTAGTTTTTGGTGGAAAGAAGGGTATATTAATGGGAGAGAAAGGATGTTGGGTCGCCTCTCTCTCTTTCAATTTATTTATTTCAGAATATATTTTATAATTTTTATTATTTTAAATTAAGATACAAATCAGAACTCTACGTAATTATCTCCCATTTTCTCTAGCAAATATTTTTTAATGGGATATAGCTTTGGTATATAATTTACCTGTTACTGGTATCTTCTTAATACATTAATTATAAAGTGGCACTGTTAAATCTCCCTAGTTTTTTGTAGCAAACATCCTTCACTGAAGGAAGCTCTTTCCTGGGTATCCTCTATTCGCCAGAGTCCTTGTACAGTCTTTCCACTTGTTTCACTCTGGCAACTTGGTTGCCAGGACAACTGACAAACGGCAACTGGCAACTTGAAGCCAAAAACAAATGCAAATTGCGGTTGGCTCTCTCTCGCTTTCTCTCACTCTCTGCTCCTCTCTCTCTTTCACCCACGTGTTACAAATGAGTGCAATTGTTTTCCATGTGCAACAAATTTTTTATGATTATCCTGCTTCTCCTTTTTTTTTTTTGTGGCTAAAAGAATCCTTCGCCGGCAGCTTTAAGTTGTTGTTCTGTGAAATTCTGCGAAAAACTGGAGGCAGAAGAGAGAGAGCGCGCAAGGAACTGGAAAAAGTGGTTGTGGAAGTGGAAGAAAAGCTCCAGCAGAGCAGGATTAACACCTGTTTTGTGTGCGGCGCCAAGCCCCGAATTTATTGTATTTGTTTACAAGCTTTTTGCGTGCGCAAATTCCGTGCATCGGTCCAAGTTATGAGCTAGTTTTGGCCCTCATTTCCCGGGCTCACGTTCCGGAATTTCGCCAGCGGCGACTTAACGGAGAGTTACGGTGCGCCCAGATAATGTGAAAAGGAAAGTGCAGCGGATCCTGTTTCCCAGGCCGCATTTCGTTTGCATTAGGAGCATCCTGGCATCCTAATATGCAAGGATCCGTGCAAAAATGGAAAGTTAACGATATCCGGGGAATTTATGCGACTAAGCAAGGATGGTGGAAATGTCCTGCGGGTTTTTTCGGGATTGTTTTGAGCTGACACTTTCCCTAAAAGAGGGGATTTTCTGGAGACAACACAAGATGGAGAGAGACTAACATAAGGATTAGCAGTAGGTTATCTGAACTTCTGGGATTTAAGGAGTCCAGAAAAACACATTTTTTAGAGCGACCAATAGCTTAGGGCTAATATTATTAATATAGCTAAGAAATATTATCAATTAAACGTTTATAAAATACCATTGCATGTGTGTTTTATTATTTAAATATATAAAGTTTACTTTCATGCTTAATTCTATCATTTCTCGAGCATTGTATAAGGTTTAAAAAATCCTAATTATTTATTTAACTGAACCCTAAGCCATCGAAGACTACCATCAAAAATAAAAAACAAACTTACAATATTTTTATTTTAAATTCTAGGTTTATTTACTTTATCTCCTTGTTGACCTCTTTTTGAGATTATTTACTTGGCCATTTTGTGGCTGAATTCACAATCGCGGTCGCCTAACACACATTCTTATTGTTGAAATAAAAGTTGAAGCAAGGCAAGCGGATCCTGCTGCAAGAACTAAACTTTCACTGGCATTCTCCGTTTCTCCGCTTCTCCATTTCTCCCTTTCTCCAGCTCTCTTTCTCACACATTCCGCCGGCAACAACAGCCCTGCGAAAAGTTCCATAACACAATTTATGCGCGTAACTGGGCGTAGTGAAAGGAAAACTGCTGGAAAAGCGAGCGAGAAGGGAAAAAGGGCTGGACGGGGACTCCCTTGGTAGAACTTTTAAATAAATTTCTAAATACTCGAGCTGCGTTTTCTCGCACTCGCCTCGAGACGATCGCAGGCAAACGTGGCAAAGTTTAAATGGCTGGAAAGAAATGCTCCACTTTTTCAATGATGATAAAGATGATGATGATGATGATGATGTCGGTGATGATGGCGATGGGGGCTAAGGTGGCTCTTGTTGCCCAACACTTTTGACTTTTGCGGTGGCAAAGTTTTTTCTTTGTAACCTGGGCAAGAGTTTGAGCCCGGTCTCGAGTTCGAGCTCGAGACCGCCTCCTCGGTGTTTGTACAAGAATTTATGTTAATAACTTTTCGCTTAAGTGTGTTGGCTTGTGTAAAGTTATGTTGCCTGATAATGGCATTGATAGCGCTGTAAATATTGTATATATGGGTGTTTTGACTTTCCCAGCCGCCACTAACTTTTCGCTCCGCAACTGCGTATTAAGTCCTTCGAGGGGTATGTCTGTTTTTGGTTACCTTTTGGCGGCATAAATAAGGTAAGTTCCTTTATTGGGTGGGTACACACTTGCCGGGAGCTTTATACCAAATTGAAGCTTACGACTTGGTAAGAGGTTTGGGAACGGTTTATTAAATACAGCTTTATTGGTTGTAGTTTTGAACTTTCTGGTTGCCAGGAAACCAAAGCTCATTTGGCATGTAAAATATAATTCAAAATTAAATCTTATCACATCAAACTACCTTATTTTCTATCTAAATTAAATCCTTTAATCTAATCAACTACCGAAATTGTTAACAACACTTGTGTTGAGTAACCTCTTTAGCCCATTAAACTATCAGTGTTTCGGTGCCTAGGGGACCTGACCAGGCTTCATTATACACACTTTGCACTTGACCATTTACCCTTAACTGGATCCAAATCTGTCCCCGCCCTCCTGTCCTGTCCACCACTCCCTCGCAGCACTCATGTTTATGGGCGGAAATTACATGGCTATCAAAACATAAGCGCCAGTTGACTGCTGTTTTGAGCCCTGTGCCTATGCAAATGTCTGCGGTCAATGTGCATGCCAATATCGTGCACAGCACAACGGGGACACAGGGGGAGCGGTGAGCAGACCTGGAGGCTGGCAGGATCTAGAGATGAGAGCGTGACAACTGCCATATAATCCAGCCAAGAGCCTTTGAAGTTGCTCTATAGTTAAAGTCGATAATATGCAAAAGTGATAAGAGTTATCTATAGAAAAAGATTACGAAAGAATCATAAACAAAATATAATAACAAGTTTGTAAGATGTCGAGTGGTGATCTATTAAGAATTTATATGTATTTATTTATTATTGTTATTTTGTAAGATTTTTTTAATATATAAAAAGTTTTAATCAAATAAATTTTTACTACTGGGGATCTTCTTATGACTAGTATTAACTAATGAGGATTTAACTACTAATTAACAAGGATTGTATTAGCTAGTAAATTATTTTACTTACCAAACTATTTCACCTTAATTTTCTTTTTAATTTTCTCAGTTCTCAGTTATTAGTTATTAAACAATTATGTTTGGAATATGATCTATCTACTGGCCTCACCTCTAGACACCCAAAATGTGCGAACTGGGGGTTAAGTGGATCCATGGAAGGGCCTAACATAGCAGAGGAGCCTTGAGCGAGGACGGAATTTCGCTTTAATTGCTTCGGCTTGTGGATGGGCTGCAAGTGCTTGTTATGACGTTATGGTTTATGTGCCCGAATCGATGTTATTACTGGCCGAAACTGTTGATGGACAAGTGTGAAATGTGCAGAGCTAACCATATCTATGCAAGCAACACTCAACTGAAATTCACAACTAGGAATATTTTGACCTTAGGTTTAGGTTTAGGAAGGAAAATAACTAAACATTTCCTGCCTAAGACTCTGACCAGCAATTAACTAAGGCAGGTGACAACGTGTCAATAGCTGGTAAATGTGCAAATAAGCTTATTAACCAAATAGAAACGCATTAAATTTGATAATTTGAACACTTTATAGTAAACACTTTATAGTGAACACTTAATAGTACTTTGTAATAACTCTTCGATTTCCCAATTCCAACAATTTCCAAATGCATTCAAAGGAGGGCCGGAGGAAAAGGGCGTTTCAAAAATTTACCCGAATACATATTTGCCTGAAAGTTTCAATAGTCTGCAACGGCAAGGCTAAACTACGCTTTGGGGTTTAGTTTCCGCCCTCGAAAAGGGGGCCAAACTACTTTTGATTACTGCTGCAAGTACAATGAAGCCCCGCTCACTCACTCACTCGCTTACTCACTCACTCATTGGTTGCAGCCGGCAGTGAAGCATAACTTTTGACTCTATTGACTCCCCCCCTCAGCTCTGAATCCTCCACTGCAATTCGATAGTAGTTTCGGAAACATGGCCAAAGTTTGGGGGGCGGTTCGAGTCAAGGGTTCCTTGGCGGAGCGCTTGTGTTGCGCATTGATTAAATTTGACTTAAATTGCATTACGCAGGCATGTGTGTGTCTGAGTGTGTGTGTTAGCTGGAGTGTGGCATCGATTTAGGCACTTGTGCAATTCTTATGGCCCGAAATTGGATTCTGTTAGGCTGTTCTGCCTGCCCTGCCTCTGCCACTTGTTGACATTCGGAGAATATTTATTGGCTTAATTGAGTGGCCTGAGCACAGGCAGAAGTTTACATTCTGTGCGGCCTTGTTTCAGTGCTCTAATATTCGGTCGCCCAATTATTTACGAGCTTGTGCCAGAAAGTTTCCCATTTTTACAGCTCAATTCAATCTTTCTTCCTTCCTTCCGCTCTTAGCGGCGGTGCTTAGTCATCTTCAAACAGCTCAATAATATCCATCCAGCAGCCACTCACTGTCGAGCCATAAAAACCCAGGGAACTTAGTTAAGACCTCGTGTGTGATGCGATGCAAGTGCTTCGTAATGCCGCAGCCTCGCCTAGGAGTTGTCATAACTGCGGCTTCTCCCTAGTTTTTGTCACCGCCCGAGCAAGTTTTGTCTCTTCCAGCGGATACGGCTGACTGGATATGGCTGCCTGCCATTGTTATTTTTGCGACCGCGTAATATGCCACGTGCATTAGGAAATGTTAAAATGACATAAAAACCAGAACGAGGAAACGGCGCAACAGTCAGCAGCGACAACAATGTGACACCTGTTTTTGTCCGCCATTTTGTCAGGCTTTCTATGGGGCGTGCATGTGTGTGTGAGATGGTGTGCGATGGTGTGTGGGTGTGAGTGAGTGTGCATTTAGTGACATTTATGTGCAGCTCGCCATTTTATTTGCAGTTCAATGCACAGCGAAAATTGCTCACGAAGTGCACCATGACTTGCACTTGCGTCTTGCACTGGAAACGAAGGATAAGGGGCTTTTTTTTAAAGGTATATTTCTTGGTAATCCTTAATGATTTATTATAGGAATCTAGTAAGGGAATTTTATGCATACAAATTTTTAAATAAACAATTTCTTTTCGAACTCTAGATAAATAATTGTAGCTGCTAAAATTTACTTAAAAGATTTCTCCTTTAATGCACAATATTTCCTTTAAATAAACATTAATATAAATAAGAAGAAATAAATGTATAAATTTTAAATAGTTTAAATAATATAGTATAATATATATTAGGTATTGTTATCTATCGGGCACGAATGAGGAACTGCGATCACTAACTAGGGAACTATAGTAACTTGTGTGAGGAAGAACTTGAGAGTCTTGACGGAACCAATACAAAGAAGATGTTGAGTGAAGAATAAACAAAAAATAATAGTTTTACATTAGTTATTTCAAGTGCTGTAATTCATAAACCTTATTGCCTTACAGTTGTTTTTTCTATTAAACTCAATCCTTTATTACAACTTGTATATAGTTTTTTCTCCGTGTTAAGCTCTTGCACTTGGCTTCATCTTCATCGCGTATTCTCTTATTACTTGCTCTCGGTTTCTGTCCGTCTGTGATTTTTTATGCGATTGCCGGGTTTCCTTTTCTTTTTTTTTTACGGAGTTTCATAAAATTTTACAGGTTGTTATTAAAATGCGAGCGAGGGCGAAGTGCGCCGTGGCAGGATCGGTGATTCGGTCAACTATTACTTGCACTTTTTGCTCTTCCCCCTCGGAGCCCGTAAAGTGTTTTCTTAAAGTTCTCTACTGTTTTTCGCGTTGGCTGGCAGCTAGGAAAATCGCCATGAATTATACATGGCCAAAGTTTTCCCATTTTAGCGCCGGAATTGGCTAATGAAACATAATCATTATGTAATAATTAGTGGCACGCACTAAGCCACGCCAGAGCAGGAGGGTAATCCTCTGCCTCAGATAAGACATGGCTGGCTGGCAAGCTGGGAGCGGCTCCCTCAGCTTCTTCGCTTCTTCTTCGAGGCGAAAACGAGCGCACAATCTCGACAAGCTAATAATGCAAACAACTTTTCGGAATGGGGGAAGGCACGGTGTGCCTTTGGGTGTTTATGCTCTTAGTCGGTTGTTATGGCTGCTCATTCGCAGCCGGAGCTGGTCAGGCGAGTAATTATCGCAATTGTCGGTCCCCGTTACGCTTTGTTGACCTCTGAGGTGTTAACGGGGCGGAAATTCATTCGTCTTAATGATATTGGGAGGACCCTCGGAGAGGTCGATTACCTTATGGGATAGTCGATATCGATGTTATGGTAAGAATTTATTATTATAAACAATAAATATTGGTTTATTCTGGGAGTTATTTTAAGATATTTTTGAGGGATATGTATTTTTTAGATATTACAGAAAATACATCTTTTATTTTAAGATTTCAGAACCATACGAAAATGAGTCTCCTCACGACTTATAATTAATATATATATAAAGGCATGCTATTTGCAGTGCTTTTTTTGGTATAATTTTTAACCACTAGATTTAAGAACAATTACAAATCGCGCCTTTTACCTTCGACCTTCCAAAACGGATTTTACCCACGACGTATACTTAATATATGTCGAAAAGATCGAGTATAAGCCACCTTAGAAAGACTTACAGCTTGAAGTGCTTGTTTTTTAGCATAATTTTTTAGCACCAGACTTCAGAAATTGCGCCTCTTATCTTTGACCTTCCAAAACGGATGTTCCCCACGACGTATACTTAATATATGCCAAATGCATCGCGTATACGCCACCGTGAACAGGCATACAATTTGTACTTTGTTTATTTTTTTCGTTTAGTTTCCCTTTCTTTTTTTTTTTTGTCTTTCTCTATAGGTGCAATTTAGTTAATTTAGCACTTGATTAACTTAAACTTTTAGACCGAGTGGTGCATGAGAGGAGTCCGAAAGCAATTGAAATGCGCATTGAGGCCAGCGGCTGTCGGAAAAACTCAACAGCGAACTGAAGTTCCCTTCGTTTATTTAGTTTTTTTTTTGTTATTTCTTTTTTTCTGCCCGGCTTTTTAACTGGCTGGATAAAGTTTTTTAAACAGCACTGGTGTTTGGTGCCTGTTGTTTGCTGTTAGTTTTGTTGTGGGTGTTGTTTATTTGCGGTCAACAACCAGCTTCAGCGTCATCGAGGGCTGGGCCATGTTTGGTTTTGAGTTAAGGAAACGCTTACGCTTTGCCAGGATTGAGCCTTGCATTTACGAAACAACAAAAAAGCCCCCCGGAAAGTGTTGAAGATAGAGTGGAAAAGTTTTTTTCAGCGCGAAAAAGTTGATTGAGATGGTGGTAAATCGAGCGGGAAAGGTGGGTATCTTGAGGAGGTTTATGTGTTGTAACATGACTGCGTAAATTTGTTTTTAAATTATTAAATTGATTTACAATTTATTGTACAGAAAACAATTGAACTTTTTTATTTAAAAGTAATATAATTTTTCACAATTTTTAAAAGACTGTTAAAGTGCTTTTAAAAAATATATATAGCTCTTATTTAAACTTGTATAACAAAATGTATTTTTCACGGAAAAAGTAGTTTTTTTATACAACACTTTGAAAGGTAAATAAGAATAATAATTATTCAAAAAGTGCATATAAATGTCGATTTCAATACAATCGTTTTTATTCATTTGCACAATTTATTTTATTGTTTTCGTTTCGCTTTTTATTAACTCTTTTTTGTCTGGAATTTGTATGCACAGTTTGGGAATGTTTTTGCATTTTTTCACTTAGGCGGAATTTTTTTCCATAAACTATGCATGCAATCTGAGCTTAAAGTTTTTAATTTCTTTTTTTCTGCTTCAATTTCGGTATTTTATGGGATTTTGCGGTCGAGAAAATGCATTAAAATTGATTTATGTCGAGAGTTAGATTTCACAGGACTTTCGCAGAGCAATTAAAGGAAAAATTGAATGAATGAATTATTTATAAGAGAAGAGCCTCTCGCCTTTCGCGATGTGAGCATTCGCATTGCCAACTCTGAGCGCCCAATTGTTTTTTTCCTGTTCCCAAAAACGAGCATCGAATGGAAGAGGATGCCAAGGAACGAGCTTCCGCCAGACTGTGCCAAGTTCCTACATATAGTACACTCCCTGCACACACAAAGGCCTCTTAAACTCTTTTCAATAATTTCCAAAAGTGTATATATAAACATATAAATAAGGCGACGGCGACACGCCCAGCACTTGGCCCGATACGAGAGAAATGCGAAACAAAATATGTTGAATAAACGGCAAATGCCTTTTGGCTCCGGCTTTTTGACACAGATATGAAGGGTTGTTGGGATTTTTTTTATCGTGGCGGGAGGAGCACGGAAGACGCCTTGGATTTGCATTTAGTAATTGAATTTTGTTTTGCAATTTATTTCTGGTTATGCGCATGCCAATACAGCCGAATGCAAAATATAGACTCATAAGTTTTGTTTTCTCAGCCAGAAAATGGTTTTTATTCTTAAAATATGATAAGTTGCTAAGAACTTAAAGATATTTTTATTTTTGCTCTGGTGAAGGTAAGAATAAATAAAAGAATTAAATAATAAAAGTTTAATACTAACCACTTTATTTATATTGATTTTTTAACTGAATTTTATATTCTTTCTTAAATGTTTTAAAAAAACTAAAACAAGAGCAAGACAGCGCAATGAGCTTAGAAAATTGGGTGCAAACTACGAGGATGACTTAAAAAACACAACCTGCTGCATTTAGGTAATAAAATGAAATATCTTAAATGAATTAACACTTAATATTCAAACCACTAACTCATCAGGAGAGACAGAAACTGAAGAGCTGCACTTGGAACACGTTACCAATTTGTGCTAAGAGCAGTTGCCTTTTATGGCTCTTGGCTCTTGGCTAAGAGATATCGAAAGCTGATTTTTACGATAATGTAGATGAAGATGAAGACTGGCCGTGGGTCAGATCGTTAAAACTGGAGAGCCCGGGCAAGGCCGTGGCGACTACTTTAAACTCCATTAGGTCATATTTACGGCACAAGTTCAGCTGCGACGGAAAGGATGGTCCTGGCCGGACCCCGGGCAGTCGTGGGCAGAAAGTGTTGAAGTCGCCTCGCAAGGAGCCAAAAGGATAATAAAAAGTTGCCGGGGCTTGCAGCTCATGATAATAAAACGGGTGGCACGTGCTGACTCCAACGGACACGCAGCCTGGTCACGATTCCCTGGTCTCGAGACACTTTTTGCTGGCTGTTGACATTCCACAGCTCCCATCCTCCAACACTCCTTTCCGTTCGCATTTGTGTTTTTTGTCCCTCAAATAGATTTCAAGCAGCAGCTCGGGCAGCAATGTGAGCATTCCTCGCCTGCAGCAATTTGTTGCTGAATGATGTGTGAAGGACATAAAAATGCAGCAGCGAGTGGCGCGTGCTGGGGTGCCGTCTACACGCTGCCGTGTATAAGCTGGGAAAGTAGACAACTGGGAGCGGAAAATACTCAGCTTGATGAACGTGCTGATAGCTGATAATGCAAAGGCGATGCCGATTCCCGTTGACACTTTAAAGCTGACAAAGCGATCTTGTGGGATTAGCACTTGAGTTGCGGAGAATGTGACTTAAAAGGTATCGGAGTTTATTCTGTATAAATTGGATACTTACTTATATTTATTTAAAATAAATTTTGATGGGATTTACAAGCTGATAGCTTAGAAATTTGTCTAGTCCAGGAATTATTATATTTAAAAAAAATATATTACATATTTAAATCTAGTTAAATGTTAAGACAATTAAATTTCTTTTTTGATTAATGCATTTTTTACATTTTAAACCTTAAGATAATGACTCTATATATCGGTATATATCCTTCTGCTTATGACTTTCCTCTCAAAATCAAATTTATGCCGCAATGAAGCAAATTTCGGCTTTTCAATTAACTGTTGACACTTCTTGCTTGCGAATGCCAAAACAAAAGTTAATTTTATTACAACTTGAAATTTCATATTTGTTGTGCTTGCACTTTCCAATTTCACTTTGGGCCAACTTTTATGCATTTCACTTGCCGCCTACCTCGGTCACGCCCCCATATTTTGTTTACAACAACTTCAGACCAGGGAAAAGCCCGTGGAAAAGTTTTCCCTTTGCCTGCGCCTGCGTCGGGGTCTGTGTCTTCGTGTGCTCGTCTTCCTTGACTGCACTTTGCGGGCAGACAGGGGCGGATGAATAATTAAATCTTCACGCAGACAGGACGAAAAAAAGGAGGAGGAGAAGAGGGTAAGTTTCGAGAGGAGCACACACACATATCCTTGAGCTGCACTTTGTTTACGAGTAAAAATATCCTCAACTTTGTACTTTTTATCTTAATGCTTTCTTTCTGTCCTCCGCGTCCCCCCGAGGCTTTCTTTGTAGCGGAATATCCTTTTCCCATCATTTCGTCATTTGCATTTCTCATTAAGCCCCATCATCCGTGCTGGCGTGTCTCTCTCTCACTTAATGAGTTGGTTGACATGCTTGCCGAAATAATATTTAATTTCATTATTAACTATAAAGGAGCTGCTTCATTGTCCTTGCCTTTTTGGAAGCTGACCTCGAAGAAAGCCTGTTAAGCCAATTAGCTGCAGGACATCAAAACAATCTCTAACGATATTTGTTTAAGTAATTATAAAGTTTTACACAAGTTGCCAATACAAACAGAAAACACTTTGGGGTTCAATAAAATCTCTTCAAATTTATTTGCTGCCAACGAAGGCCGGAGGCATAATTTGGAGTAAACATGATTTCTCGTATTGAATCTCCGACAAAGACATTCAAATTGCAGCTGACAACTAATTGTTTGATACATACTTTTGTCCTCCTTGGGAATTGTCTGCTTTTGTATGCCAGACAAGGCGCATTGAAAATTTACACAACAAAATATACTTAAGGGCTAAACGATTTTCTGAAAGTGGGGGCGGTGGTGATGGAGGCATGCAAATAAAGCAGAAAGTACCCCTAACAAGATTTTCCCGGACAAAGAGCGAAGCAGGAAAAGCTGTCTACGTGTTCGGCGTCAAAATGGCCGCGTGTGGAAAAGCAAAAGGAGGAAAAATATTAAGTCCAAATGCGTCGCCTTTCGTTAATATTAACTTTTCTGCTCAGTTTCTTTCCCTTTTTTTTCCCCCGTTGCAAACTTTTCCACCAAAGTTAGGCTGCCGCCCCCAAAACAACAAGAAAACCGGCAAAAAAAAAAGAAAAAGATAACAAAAAACGGGGCGGGCATAATAAAAATTTCTGTTTATTTTGCCAGTCATGCATAAAATATTAAATTATTAGTTATGAACTGTAACAAACCAGCAGAAATTATTATGAAGCTCCGAGGCTCGCTTCTATAATGTTGAATAAAATTTAAAACAGCAAATGTTCAGCGCGTAGCAGCGGGAAAACAATTTAAGCTGATTATGTTCATTTCGGCATTTCGGTGTCAAAATTATGACAATTTGGTTAGTCTGCTAATTGAAATCGGTTTCTGTTGTCTTTTCGAATGCGTTGCGAAAGCGTGACCAATTTATGACCATTATGGCTTTGTGGCTGGACCATTGGTTAATTGGATTGTTACAGCGGCCACCTCGAAGTCCCTTCAGTTGGCGTTACTTTAAACTCCCATCGCAGTTACATCATTTCCCGTCCATTTGCCAATTAACTCGTTCCTTTCAATCTGGAGCGAAAAAAGTCCCGTCCTGGGATCTATTACCCGTAACAGCCGTAGTCAAGGGTGCGGCTGGAGGAGAGTCAGCAGGCTCCTTGGGCTGCCTCCTCAGGTTTCCTTTTCTCTGGCCACAGACGTGCGGCCACAAGGAAAACCGCCCGCTTATCTCTGGAGCGTCTTCGGCAGGCCGCAAAGGGAAAACGGAGGAAAACCAAGGAAAACGAGAGCAGAAAATGAAAAATGACGCCGGGTGAAAACTAAAACTCGGTCCAACTAATGGTATTATAAAAAAGTGAAAGAACAGCAGCCAAGGGCGAGAGAGAGACATGGAACACAATTTGATTAAGTGCCAGAAAGCAGACAGTGACAGTTGTACTCGGACTCGGTTTTGTTTTCGCTACCAAAAAGTCCCCGAATTAAGTCCGAAATATCACTTCATTGTCAATGAGTTTAGCCTGATTAGGTCGCGGTTTTGATTGGCTTTTAATGGTGCAAAGGCATTTTTAACCCATTAACCCATTAGGTTAACTCAGGCATGCGACTTCGATGATGATCAGCAAAAGCTTGCAGCTAAGAAGAGAGGTAAGAATAAGGATACATTATCACTTTTGTATATATTTAAAAAAAAAAATAAAATAAAAGAGTTAAATAGGGCTTAAATATATATAAATATATGAGAAATTCTTCCTTCTCTGGGAAAAATCATAAAGCCAAATAATTTGCGAGATGTACACCGCGAAGGTTAGTATTATCATATTTTCTCTCTTATAGAAATAACCAGACGTGCAACTGTATTTAATACAATTAATTGTCATACTTAGTAGTACCTGTAATTAGATATTACACTAGTCATTAGCCATTAGGTTTATAGAGACTCAAATATCGAGGAAACCATCACTTACACAAAGTTAAACTATCTGTCACTACTCACTTTTAACCCATCGTTACCGTTCTCTTCCGCACAACCTGTGGCAATTTTAATGAAATTCTTTTCCGCACACACTCCGTGGAAAGCGTTTCGAGCCGAGCTCGGCATAGTTGCATGCCGCTTTGTCATCATCCTGGCCATAAATCACAAGCTCACAAGCTTTCCATTAGCGATGCCGCCGCTCGAACGCCTAAATAGCTGCCACAATTTATTTCCAGCTCGTTGTGCGAAAAGTGGAAAAAGTGCACGGGTAATTGCCGTTCCACGGAGATTTTAATATCGTCCTGGCCGGCCGCCATTGGGCATTCATTGCCGCTGCTGCAACCGGCGGAGGAGGAGCAGTCCTTCTAATGAGATCAATGCGAGGATGTCAGCATAAATTCAGGGAAAACTGCGGTTAGCGGAATTTCGGCATAACCTATTAGGCATTTCCCGAGCTTCGTCCTGCAGCCTGCCAACCGCGTTCCGGCCATTTATGATTAACACTGAGCAAACATGCAAAGCCCGTTGTAAGCGGCGGCTTGTCATTAGAAGGGACACCCCCCGAAAAAGAGTCCTGCGGGTTAGGGAAGTCGGAGGAGGAGGAGGAGGCTCCTTAGCTGGCTTTCCTGTCTAGCGAACATTTGTCATTTTCTGCCACTGACAAGCCGAGCCATGCACATTGGCAAATAGTTAGCCCATTTCTTTTTCGCCTCGTTATGGCCGCCCCCGTTGTAGGTGTGAAATTATAAATTGTGGAGAATTTATGGGGCTATTGTGAAATGTTACCACCAGCGCAGGTGGTACTCCCTGGCCTGGTGTTAGTTTTAGAAGTTAAGCTAAAGCCAAAGGATTGATAAAGATATCTCTTTAATGTAACAATATTTTAAATAAAGATTTTGAAATAAGAATAAGAGAAAGCAGGAATGTTTGAATCTTTAAATCTAAAGGAAATTGTACACTATTAGTTGTCAGGAACCTTTAAGTAACCCTTAAACCAAACCCACAAGCAACCTTTCTTACATTTTCTATAAAATTTGAAATATTTGCCATTTTAATTTACAACTAAAGACTTGAACAAAGAACCCCCCCTGACTGCTTAACTCTTTAGCCAAGCAACCCGTCATGGAGATTTATTTGCTCAGAAATTGTTTTAAATTAAAATTTTTTCCTGGCTTTCCCGCTGTTCACACCAAATGTAAATTCCAAGCCAGCTTGTCGTCTGCTAATTGTGGAAATTATGAGCCAAATGGCTGAAGGACGTGGGCGGGAGCTGAAAAAGGTGAGCCTTTGCTTTGATGTGCGGCGCCATGGGGAATCCTGGGAAACAGGAGGGAGCCGTGAAAAATGCGGCTGAAATGTGAGCAAATTAACAAAGAGCGCCAGTGCGGGAGGGTTATAAGCTCGAGCGGAAAAATATATTTAATTGTTTAAGGCAGGTAGGTAAAACATTGCTTAATTTATGGGCAAAAGTACAGAGCAAACCGTTTTAAAGCGCTTTCCATTTCTGATTTGCATTTAATTACTGGCGCTGCACGAAAATGCCGCAATTATTGGTGCTGGATTTTGGTCAGTTAATATTTGGTGCTGTGCTGGCCACACAAATAGCCACGTAAATGGGACTTTACATACGCCAATTAGCAGTCAGCAGGCACCACAAAAACAATAATTATGTAAGCGGCACAAAACGATTCAATAAATGGTTTCCAAATAATTTGAAAGTATTCACAATTCAATATGAATGTTGAATTTTTGGAATTCCTATTGGCATTTACTACAATCACGTTGGTGGTCAATTAAATCGTTTTTAACTGCAGGCATCCATTACTAAGCCCCGTCCGGAGGTATTAGGCGGAAACCCCTTTTGGCCCGGAAAGCGGAGGATGAGCCCCGGGGGAGGCCAGTCGAGCTGACATAATTGACCTGTTGGCCTGTCCTTCAGTTTCAGCTTCAGTTTCACTTTTACTTTCACTCGCACCTGCCCGGAGACACGTTCCTCGGGGCCACTCGAGACGCCCCTAATTAATTAATGTTCATTAGCCGGTGTAATTTGGCAGTCGGAGCGGAGCTCCTTCGTCCTGGCCATTTGCACAAATCAAAATGCGTGCGGACCGGGCCCACTGTCTGATTGCCCGAAGAACGAGGGGAAAACTTTGCCACAGAGTTCTTTTGAAACTCATTACAGGTCGGACAAGGGCTCACCAGAAGGATCTAACTGAAATCAGACGCTGATAATAATGGTTAATTACGTGTTTAATTATGCATGAGATCTCTCACTCCGGCTGCTTGGGCTCAGTTTGCCGCTCGGAAGTTGACGCTCAAACTCTCGTTAATAAATTATGTAAATTGTAGGCGCAAAAATCCCTCTCCGACTGCGGCAAATGGAAATTTATCCATGGCCTTCATTAAAGGCGCCAGGAGGCTGTCAGGCAGGCAGGCAGGAAGTCAGGGAAAGTGTCTTGAGCCAAAGCGGAAGTCAACAAATTTATGAGAGGAGAGGTCGTATTTTTATTAAATTAAATGCAAATTAGTATGGCTAATGAATGCTATGAGGGATCAAAATAGAATGCAGAGCTTGAAGGAAAAATAAGGAAGTTCTTTATTAGAGCATCCAGATTTTAAAAATTAAATTATGTTATGTTAACTCCTATAAATAGGAGTTTAATAAAAATATGAAAACATTGAATATTAACTAATTACTTTGTCAAATATGCTTCCCTCTAATTAGCAACAGTTTTTCTGCCAAGGAATGCTATATTTTTCCATCTCATTTCTAAAGGTTTCAATTGGTTTGACTCTGGCACTTGGCTAAAAAATATGCCAAGCATTCCCACTAATGAGATCCACTTGGAGTCTTGGTGATTTTCCTAAACGGCTTCTTTTAACTTTGGCCAAGACGACGTCACTTTGCCCAGTTGGGAGAATGCAGTTTCCAACTTTTTGGTAAATTCCCAACCGCCTCCTGACCTTCACAGCTCGACTTTAACCGACTCGTTCAAGTTTTTTTGGGGAAAACTTTCCTAGTTCAGTATTTTCCCATTTTCCATTCATCGTCCGTCCCTTAGCCATTCGATGCATGACCTCAATGACGGCATTAACTGGGTAACCGGGGAAATATAAGAGAATGCAGCGAATCAGTATATGAAAAACAAGTCCAAATAATAATCAAAACTTCACTGAAGGCGAAGTTTCTATTTAATTTTAATTAGAAAAGTTTTCAGCTTAAATTCAACTTGTAAAAGACATTTACTTGCGATTTTTGGTTCTCTCTGAGCTGGGGGAGGGAGGCAAAAATTAAAATAAAACAAAAGTTTTTGCCCGGCGAAACTGAATGGAGATTGTAGGGCCAAGAAGTAAGGACTGAAAGCGAAAGCGAACGAAAATCTAATACTGGGACAATATTCCAGGAGAAGGAGAAGGACATTTAGCATAGATTGCAACAGTGCAAATTGAAAGAAACAGACAAAGGAAGTCAAGATAAAGTTGGAAATAGAAATTGCAAACTTTAAAGAGTTCAAAAGGTAGGAAATAAATGAAATAATTAATATTAAAAACTCTATAATTCTTATTAGAATGAAATAGCAGCTTTGGTCGGACACAAACTCTTAAAGTGTAATCAAGAAATCCGCATTTAAGACCTGCCACGTGGTTGAACTGCATAAAACATTTATGTTTTAAAGCCTTCTTGATTTAATAAACTCGTTTTCATAGCCGTGGATTTCCTGGAATTTGTATCCTTGCGCGGTTGTCTAGAGCCAGCCGCCGTGGGGGAACCCCCTTTGGTGGAAAGCTCCTCAGATAAAGGCAGTCCTGGTTAGAATGGGGGGAAGGGAAAGTCAGCTGAGTGATTACAATACACAACGGGAACATTTGTAACTTGGCCCAGACGCCGTCGGCATTTTATTGCATTTTTATCTTCTGCACGAAATATATATATAAATGTGTGACTGGGTGGGTTTCAGTAGATCTTTTGTTATATATATATTTTTTTTTTTGTGGCTTAGCTCTTTGTTTGAATGAGAATTTTATGAGCTGGCCAAGTGAATGCTGCCGGGCATTTATTTTTGAGAAAATTTCCATTTGAGGGATTCCTCGGCTTAAAGCAAACAATTACAAAAGAAAGCCAAGCTTATCGCATCACACCTGGCTCACCTGGAATTGTGAAAATACGCTTTTCCCTCAATTTTTATATTCCACAAAAACCATGCGTCAGCTAAGCTTGATTCAATTTAGCTTGACAAAAGGCAATATACAATCTGTTTTGATTGCGCTCAGAAAAATATGCGAGTGCAGTGCGAGTAGCAGGCAGGATGGCAGGAAATATAGAATATTCATTTGGCAGAAGGACAGCAGGTCCCATCTCCATGAAGTCCACTTTCCTGGGCTTAATCACAGTCCCGAGTCGCCCAGTTTGGCAGAGACAATCATTTGTTATTTGATTTGCACATCAGCCGGATGTGGACGCGGGCACCCAGGCACAAGGCAGCCGGCCAGGCCTGGCCATCCTTCCATCCATCCATCCAGTCTGTCTGTCTGGCTGTCCTGGACAGCAAGCAGTCAGTCAGCCAGGATGTCAGGACATTGGCAAGTCAGGGGAGTAGTGCGCAGTGCGGGGGCCTCGGGGGTCAAACATTGCAATTTCCCGGCGCCACTCGATCCGGCCGGACAACGTTGAATGCTGGCTATCTGGCTTGCTGGCTGGTTGGCTGGTTGGCTGGCTGACTGGATGGTGTTGCTCCGCCGTTGGTGTCGTCAATTTTCGGCGGCTGCAATTTCACGGCCGTGACGACGGCCCGCAGATACAGATACCCGCGGCGTTGACGGAACGGATTGCACCAGGATTGGCTAGCTCTCCGTGAAAGTGGCATCGATGCCCCTGATGAGGTGTTGATGCAGCGCAAGTGGAGTCAACTAAAGTCAAATTTGCCAGGCACTCTGCTTCGACCAGAATGGATTGCTTCACAATTTTCCTTTCTAGACGGGCTTAAAGTGTCTGGAATGCTCTGGAAAATCTGCAATCACTAACTAACTAGCTGGTATAGTTCAGATCTGACTCTTTTTTCTGTATTTTTTCTGTTAAATAATCAATGCAACTGAGGACTGCCCATCTAGAACAACTTACTCAGCCCCTCTTGGCCCGGTTAAAACCCCGGGAAGCCCTGCCTTCTCCTCTGGCCCATATCGTTGACATGTGTTGCGCTCTTTCTAATTTAATTAAAACCAACTTAAAGCTGGCAGCGCAGCCGGCATGCAACTTCCCCGGAGCCCTTGGCCAATTTGTTACGCTTTTAATTTGTTAATTCATTTGCTGGCTGCACAGAGGGAGGGAGGTGTAGAGGGAACTGGGGCAGGAGCAGGATAGATGAACACCCGGCTATATCCTCCTCCGCATCTCTCCATCGTCCTGGCTGGGGATTTTATTTGCTGGAAACATTTTTACGCCCAGCGTTTTGCGGCACCGATTGCAACAAGTGCAACAAGCCGACGCCAACCTGCCACACATGGATGCGCTAGCTTCACAAGCGAAGGCAGTGATGGGTAGTGCCTAGAAAATTGTACCTATAGGTACATTTTATGTAAAGAAGTCTGAGATTTTAAATGAGTTATATTTAAATTTACTGATACCTTATCCCAAAAATTTATATCAATTCTGTCTGTAAAAAGTATCAAGTTAATCACCACAAACAAAAAAATAAAATTTTTAAATTAAAATAATTTTATAGTTTATTAAATTGAATTTTGGGATCAGGAAGCAGTAAAAGATATGTACAGAGATTAAATTAACCTATAACTGTAATATATTTCTAATAAATCTAATAATATTAACGAATCTCTTTTGCGTTCTTATTTTTTCCGATTATTTACCAAAGTCATAAGCAAAGCTATTTCAAAATCTAAAAAGCTATGCAGAATTATACCTACAAATTAGTAAAGGGATCGAGGCCCTTTTCTATATTTTCCTTACAAAACACATCTAAATACCTTTGCCAACACTGCCTGCATCTGGTGCACAAAAAAGAGAAAAAAAAATGTACATATTTGCAGTCGCTTATCCCGTGTTTGATTTTGTTTGTTTTAACTGCTTTCACTTTTCCATTTGGCCCAGTGTGTGTGTGTGTGTGTTTGCCTGTGTGCGTGTGTGGCGGCGCCTGAAATGAAAAATGGCAAAGCGCTGTTTATTTGCTCAGCTAACAGCAGCCAGCGAGCACACACACTCACTCACACACTCTCACAGTGGAACAAACACACTCACACTCTCGCCGAGGAGCCTTAAATTTCGCATTGCCTACTCTTAGGCTGCGGCGCAATAAAGTTGCATCAATTTTTTATGCCGACACAAAGTGCGCTTAATAAATTTTATATCTTTCTTGATATATTAAAATTTTTTTTGGCGAAGGCTCAGGGAGCAGGGAGTGTGTCGTAATCGGGTTTTGTGGCAGCCAGATAAAAATCAGGTGCGAAGCGTTGACTGTTGGCGGAGCTCATAAATTGTGTTGTTTTATTCTATTAAAAAGGAAAGGGTATTTCAGCTATGTAAAGGTTTTTGGTGGGGAAAGAATATGTAATATTAATAAAAATATATAATTCTACATATTTTTTTCTCTTTTTTTCTCTTTTTTAATATTTTTTAAAGCGTAAATACATAATACAGTCTGTGAGACCATTCAAACTTCATTGTTTGCCTTATTTCATAGCCCGTTGTTTTTCTCAAAATTAAATTATTTGCTGCATATGCCAAGACATTAGACGCCATGTGGCATGCAACATAATTTTTTATTCAACCCGGCACCATCCTTCCCAGCGGGTGGTAACCATTCTCTGTGCTCATCCCAAAGAAACAAGGAGATGGAGCAGCCAGCGGTTTACTGAGACTTTAAGCATGTTTTGCTAGTGGGAAAAGCGCCCGAAAATCTTGTCAATGCATTTTCAAGTGGAAGAGCGCCGTCATTCTCTCATCAAGAAATCAAAATGGCTGCCGGTGCTTGGTGGGAATACGAAAAGGCAAATTGAGGGATTTCGTCGACATTCAGACATTCAGACAAAATCCATGAACAATTGACTCGTTTTAGACCATATCTACAAATGACCGAACATTTGGCTAACTTTTTATTTTTGTTTTTGCGCTTACAGTCATCATTTCTTTTTCGAAATTCATTTGCCTTTTTCTGCATCCTTTTCATCTCTGGATTGTAGAACAAAGACAATAAGAGTGAGATACTTTGTGCTATGTTCATTTAACAAAAAAATGTGTACACAAAATATGAGGATTGAATGAATTATTAGTCGCTTATGTCTTTGTTCCTCATGAGTATTTAAGATTGACTCATAGAAATATTTAAGGAGATTTCTGCCGGAAGAGTTTGGTTTTAACTAAATCTGGCTACGAACTACTCAAATGTGCCGCCTCCACCTCAATAACAATTCAGGAATTGACTTGTTTGCCCCAAAAAAAGTAGGAAAAGAAATAAGAACGAACGAAAACAAATGATTAATGTGCGCTGTGTCAGCCAAAAAATATATGCTGCCTGTCTGTGCCCTCTCGCAGATAGATGACTTTTCCATGGCCACCGGCAAAGACGATGTTGTAAAGGTTTTTCCAACCGACTTCGTATACAACGCTGCACTTAAAGGAATTAACTAAGAAAATGTTTACCTAAACTTAGTTTGAATATGATCATAAAATTTGCTTTTAAACTTATTTGATTAAAAAAGATGTTAGGCATAAGATAATCTTAAATTTGTATAATTGGCAAGTGCTTAAAAGGCTCCTTTTATTTTTCTTTGATTTTCTGTTTTTTTTTATACTTATTTCCATAGATAGAGTATAACCTTTGGTATACCTTAATGAGGCCTTTATTCGTTATTTTCGTTTCAGACCCGGATACAAGGACATGCCACACGAATTCTCTCTGTGCACATACATCAACGACCGGGTACATCTGTTAACTGCTAGTGCAAACAACAAAACAGACTACAAGTTGTCTAACTTATGCTGATTATAGTCCGCATTGGCCGCAAGTTATTATCAAATGTCTCCCCAGAGTAATATATATCTAGGAATAGGCATTCGTTTTTCTCTGCTTTTCTTCTCTTTCAGGGGGAGTGGACCTTTGGAATGGAATGCTTTTGTCTGGGGGGCTAGTGGGCGTGGCATTCGCTTAACACACTAATCGAATTTTGTGTATGGACAACCGTGGTTTTATGGCCCTTGGTTAAGCCTTTTGGCCTGGTCGGAACATGGCCATTGAGCTGCGGGCCAAGAGTTACAAGGGGGCGGGTGCGTGGAAAAACAAGTGCCGTTAAATGACCTTGTTAATCATGTTCCTGTTTGCTTGTGTGCGTGATTTATGCTTATTTATATTTTATTAACTTAACTGCCTTGAAGGGAGCAGCAGGAGAAGGAGAAGGGAGAGCTCTTGTTTGAATTATGTCCAGCAGGGGAATATAATGAACAAGTTGTATGGAACTTGGTTAGGTTTCATGGTCCAAAATATGAATTTATCTTCTATGGCTTTCCTGTGTTATGGTTCCTTGTGATGATATCTTCCTAACTATATTGTTAGTGAGTTATATCTTGGGTTGTTTTTAAGCTTAAACTTTACTAAAGCTAAGTTAATTTGAGGAAGTATCTCTTTACCTTTAATTTCTACTTACTCTTATCAACCGCAGTTGTGTGTTGATTGATGTGTCAGCCTTTGGGAAGCCAATCTGTGACTGCCGCTGACCGGTTGAGCGGAGAAACTCAATCAGCTTTTCACTTTCATCCATGAGAGGGGGCGGCTGCACTTAATAAACTCAATTAATCCAATTAAAATGTCATGTCCCATTAATGCGAATTAAACGCAGCGCAAATGTCCTGCAATTAAATAAATGCACTTAAACCAATGAAATGCATACAGACGCAGCGCGCAGCAAAAGGGGGTAAGTACACACACACGAATACACTGGTATCCGTGGCATAAAGCCGCTTGACAGCTGAAAGATGAAAGAGGTTCGCCGACAAACAAGGTCGCGGGCTGGCAGAGGGGAGGCGGAGCCAATGAGCTGGCACATTTACACGCCACGATAAACATCAATGAACAATTAAATGTAAAGCTGCAAATGGAGTTGCGGCCATGTCAAGTTGCATTTAACGTGCCCCGGCCCCCGCCCCATCTTCTTGACTTTATTAACATAATCGACAGTGTCAACGCTTTTGGCCATTTCTCCCCCCTGTCCTTCGTTTGGTGTCAACTAATTAAATATGGTAAAATAAAACAAATATATAAATTGCCCGACAATGCTGCCAAGTGCTGGGTGAGGGCCCTACGCAAACAGTTTTTCATTTTCCATATTTATTTATCATCGGCGAATTACAAACAGAGCCGCAGAGCATGCTGCATGCAATTAATATGCGTAATTTACACGTTGTTTGGACTCGATACATTTATTGTTTTCGGCACGTGGCAACAGTTGGTGGAATGTCCTGTCCGGTGGCGCTTGCAGAGCCACTTAATTCTACGGCGGCATGCCATTAATATTCCATTATGAATAGTGAAATACTTAAAATTCAATGCGTTACGCTGTCATTAATTTGGATTCAATATAATTATGAGAGGAATTAACAGCTCCACAAATGGATTTTAACAGAAGAATAAGTCACTTATTACAACGATAGTATCAAAGGAATTATTTAAATATTTTAAATATTTTACAACTCTTACTTTAAGAAATATTTAAAACTGCAACTTAAATCTACTTTCCCAGCAGCCTCTTACATTATTTTTAAATTATGGCAAAACAAATTGAATTTGCTTTCTCTTTTATATATATTTTGTTTTTAAAATGCTTTTGCTTTCCACTGCGGTCGCTTGACTATCAAATTATTGCATTACAAATTGGTCATTTCCGAGCTGAAAAGGGAGCTCTGGCCATTTGCGAGTGCCACCGTTCTAAGGAGGACTTTGTAAATGAATTGTGTTTTCGTAATTTTCTTTTAATTAGCTGCCGTGCTGCTATACATTTTTCTGACGTCTCCGTTTGCCGGAGTCATTGTCACGGTCTTCATTCTCCTCTGGGCTGCCACTTTGCCAACTTTGCCGCACTTTTCCGGCCCTATTCACTATCTAGTCCTTTTGGTCCTTGTCGCGTCGAGTGCTAATTGCATTTAGTTCACCGTTTTTGGTTGCTGATTTTGTGCTTTGAGGTTTTTATTATGCCATAAATTCAATTAGCAGAGAGTTTGCTCCTGTTCTCAGCTCAAAAAATATCTCAATTTAATTTAATTTGTATCGAGAAAAGCTCCTTTTTTTTGGCACTGACCTAGAGCACATGTCCAACAACAGCCAAAATCAACAATACCTCTCAGACACACGCACGTGTTTGCTCACACAGATATAAGTCGTATACAAATATTTGGAAAACGTGTTCATCATCCTGTTGACAAGGTCGTTTACAAAATAAATTCACTAAGCAAAATGTTTTTATTTGATTTAACTTGTTTATGCCAACGCAAGAGCTTTCGGGGAAGAGAATGGAATGGGATGGGATCGCTTGGCTGTAGGCAAACCCATAGGTGTGTTCATTGTTTTTGCTGGGCACACAATGATTGCAATATATTTACGTATTTATGGGCTAGGCTGCGATACGGTTTCTATAGTTTGTGGACAAAATCAAATTAAACAGAGAATGGCTAATGGCTTTGTTATGGGTTATTTATTCAGGAATTGAGCCTGGAGTTGCTAGGATTTAATTCGATACGGCATTAGTGAAAGAGCCTTATTAAACTTAAATAAAAATGATTTGTTACCTGTTTTGTGTGTGTATGTTTACAGCTCATAAATAAATTAGGTTTATTTGTCTTACAGGAATAGTAAAATATTGTGTAGATTCTTTTGGCTTTCTTAATAGAAATTCAATTGAAATTTTATGGCTTTTCAATAAGGTTAAAATTCAATAAAGTTTACAAAGATATTTCAAAGAGGCAACCCCTAATGTTCATCAAATTATTAAACCTTGAAATTCAACTAGTTTCCCTGTAAAACTTTACAGACTTTGTAATTACGATTTCAATAAAAAGGCTTCTCTCGAAAAATCCTTCACAAACGAAAAGTTAAAGTTCATTCGCCTTATTATTTTGGGCTGTGCCGTCAGTCAAATGTTCTACCATTTTTGCCACATATTCTGTAGTCGATATTGGAAAGTCGAATGGCATGAGGCGGCAGTATCCTAGCCTGGCACTAGGACAAGGCGAAAGTCTGCTCATTGTAATTTGCGGGCTGTCAGGACGACACCTCGACGAGTTATCGCTGCATAATTTTCGGGGGTGCTGTGTGCCAGGCAACGACAATGTCGAAAATAAATAAAATTTATGTTATTTATTTTGTAATTTATGCTCGTTGCCTGACGCCGAACGCCTGTGTTTCCTGTCAATCACTCTGACAGTTGTTTTAATCATTTATTCGCCCGGCCTGACAGTGCTTTTTCGGGGGTATAAATAGATTGATTGTAGTTCGAGAGTTAATACACCGATTCGAAGTCATTTTCGAAATTATCTAAATGCGGGCGCCACATTTGCACTTCCGTTCGATCCATGTCTGCCGCCATTCTTGCGTGCCTCGCAGGCATGTGAGTTATTTGGCGAATCCAATTGGGAAATCAAAGGAACCCATAAAACTGCATTAGCCTGGCCTTAGACGGTGTCAGTGCTGGGACTGCCAGTAGAGCAGCAATCAAATTGCACTGCGAACGTGATATTATGAAAAATGTGAATTTCAGGGAATTTTTCAGAAGTAGAAAATATGAAATTCATGAAAGTTACTGAAGGGGTTAGTGAAAAATTGAATTTTGATAAATAAAATGCAGTTGGTTTTGAGAGAATATAAAATGTATATATATGCCTTATTATGTTATTTGTATATATAACTTCAAACTTTAATAAACCTCTCTGCACTGTTAAAATAATTCAAAATTCCGGAACAAGATGTTTTTTATTGTAATAAAAGGAACTGCAACATTATCAGGGGTGTCCTAGGGATTGAAAATGTTTAGGCACCTTATGCAATTACATATTTTAGGTTCCAAAATCAGCGCAATTTGTTTACATTAGGCTTCACTGTTAAAACTATTTTGAATGTTCTGAAAACAGCAATAAAATTATCTATATTTTTTTGAAACATTTTTTCATTGTCTAAAAATAACTGCAACTGTGACATCTCTGGTTGGTCTGCCCAAGGAATGCGGTCCAAAGTTATGCATATGCATTTCTTTTGTTCAATCTCTGGCCCGGATTTGGCAAATTGTTTGCAGGGAAAACAAAGAAGACACAGGCGGAGGAGCAAACTGAGGAGGAGACCAGGATCGGAGGTTGAGGAGGCTGCTTAGCCTTAGCCCGGCAATCCAACTTCTTCGTGTCAGAGCAATTTATGCTGCCCGCCCGACTCCTCGGGGGCAATTGTCTGACTCTGTGCCGGAGTGGAGCTACTACAGCTGGCAATCTGCTCCTCGTTGCCGGCAGTTTAAAGGTTGAGCGTAGTTCAAATTGTTTGCCAGGTATTTTCAGTGCAGCACTTTTTCCCAGCTATTTGATCTGTGATTGAGCTGAATGAGCAAATAAACTTGTGGCTCCATGGACTCCATTGGGCATGCCAGAGACACGGATGAAAGGTGAAAGAGCTCAATGGGTTTGTGTGGCAAAAGTTTAAGTATTATGTATTAATGGTGTTGAGGCAAAGACTGTCGATCGATTGATTGCGAATTCCGTTTGAATTTTCTGTGATTGAAGTTTTGCTAAAGTTATAAAATCTGATAACAAAAAACTAATAAAAGTATCAAATATTTGTTTAAAATTGGTGATTGCTCAATTTGATGGCGTTCCAAAAACAAGGTCAGCAAATAGAGTCTTTATTAAGTTCACTTTTATTGCTGCGAACCCAGAAATGCACAATACTTTCCCCTTGTTTTCATTTTTCTTATAACTGCTGCCTGCAGTCCCCTTTAAGTATTTACAACAATTTATCAAAAATTATGCGACAAAATATCTGTGCCATGTCAACGTTTCAATAGGCGGCCAATAAAATTTATGGCCAATGCAGCGGCCCCAATCGCCAGTCCTGACCGGATCCAGTGGCAAGCATCCTCCGTGCCCCTGCTCCTTCGGAGTCTCCACAATGCAGTCGCATACATTTGTCACGGCTCTCTGTTGTGGCCAGACTTATTAAACGGCTTTTAGCCGCCAGCTCGGAACATCACTATTATGCCAGGAGAATATGTATTTTCTATAGACCGCCGAGATTTATGTGTGCGCCCAAATATAAGTTCTGCGTTTGTGTTTTGCAAATGATGCCGCATTTTCAGTATAGGGTTGAATGGGGTAGAGATAAATAGGGGAAGCCGCATATTGTGGAGTCAGAGGTCAAAAAGTGCTGAATCAGTAGCCGTTCATCCATACTAACCCCTTTTCTATGCCAGCGCTTAGCCACAATGTTGTTACATCTTAAGGAAATAACAAGGTTTTGCTACGGTTTAAATTTATGTTTCATATAAACCGTATGGATGTGAACTTACACATCTGAGATGGATCGGAATTTAAAGTATCTTTATTTAATCATATAAATAAAATGTTCTAAATGTCTTACTAATAATTTAATCCTGCTCCGACTCCTCTTTTTATACAATTAATGTCACCTACACATTTTTCCATTTAACATATAATTCTTTTTATTATGAAAAACAATTAATTGACCATTTGCTGTTATGCCCGACTTTCTCTCTCAACACTCTCCAAAAATTTTTGTATAGCCAAAGGGCCCATGGCAGGAGTAAATTTAAAATTTATGAGGCCAGCTCACTAAACTCGGCACAGGGAGACGGGGTAAATGGAGAAATACAAATGGGACCCAAGCTGTTTATGTTTTTCGAACGTGTTCGGATCCCTGACATCCTACAGCTACACTTCCACGCAGCCTGTCCATTTGTAATCCCCCGCCCCATGCCGGCGTGGGTGGAATGTGCTCAAATTAAGTTGTTGCCTATGGTAAATTGTCATTCTCCTGTTTGCATGTGTAACGGAAAAGGATGTGGAAAATTATGTGTGAACCTGGGTACTAGTGGGAGGAAGGACAAATGGAATTGGACAATCCTAAGCCGCTTTAAACAGAAGCCGTCGACCCAAAAACAGTGTTTTCTGCCAGATAACAAACAACTGTGTAATTAGAAGAGACTTCGGGCCGCCCACAAAGAATGTCCTATGCATAATTAAACAGCAAATTAAGCATTATCAAGCAGGGACCAGGATCCAGGCTACACTGAGGGGAGAGCAGTGAGTGCAATAGAGTTTATTGGGGAATAAAAAAGTGAAAATATAGTATAGTATTTAAGGTTTAAAGAGTTGTGAGTTCTTATATATAAAACTCTTAATATTCTTTATATGTTTCTTCACATAAATAATCTCAGATTTACTTTCCTTTTTCGTTAAGTGTACAAACAACACAGACGCATGGTGAAATATTAATAACAATTAATAGGCAACAAGTGAATGGGGTCGAGGGTTGCTTAGTGACCTTCAGGGACATTTCATCATCTTAATGGTGGGGAGTTTTGGGGGAGGCCCGACAGCAAATCTGTGACAATACCGGCTCGCAGCCCGGACAGCGACACTCAAATTAGAGAGCTCTTGAGTGGAGAATGGGTCTGGGGGCTGGTCCTGGAAACGTCCTTCGAGTAAGCGGCTTGCCCGCCTCCCTTGGCACCTGTCATTGCGGTGTGGACTGTCAATGGCACTTAAGCAGACACATAAGGAAGCGTTCAGGAGGGAGATCCGCCCTCAGGCGCTGGCTTTTGACAAAGTCTAGTCACTGGACTTACGTGTGTATTCGTGGATAGTGATTGAGACCGCCGAGCAACAATCTAAGGAGCTCTCAAAGTGGGTCAACTGAAAACTTTGGCAAGACCTTGAAACTATAAGATGAAAGTGAACTTAAAAGTAAGTCAAAGAAAAGCGAAAGAAATACTGTGATTTTATACATTTTTACTCCAGAATGCAGCTAAAGTTAAAGCAACAATATCTATTTTAAACAATCCTAAAATTTATTCCCTTGAAAATAATATAGAAACAGATTGGTCTAAGTTTTTTTGTATACTAAATACTTAAGAATGTTCTTATAAACCCTGAATTTAACACAAACAGAATATGATATCCATTCCCCCGAATTATAATAAATTAAATTACAAGAGCTCCACTTCTAAATTATGTTCTTAGGACGTTTTAACGATACAGTAATCTTTGCCAACAAGATGGGATACCCTTAAAAAAAGGAGGCTAGGAATCCCTGTTTCTGTCTGACGCCGATTTGCAGAGCTACCCACCTGACCCTCATAATCACAGCAATTAGTAATTACGCAAACTGCGACCGCTCCGTCCCATACTGCCACACTGCCACCTTCACCCACTTGGTTCACACCTGCCCCGGCACTTATCCCTTTTAATTAGGCGCCACCAAAAGGCAAATTTTCCTGGGCCCAAGGAGGCAGCCAAGTGGTAACTCTCCTGGCCCCCAAACCCCTTCCCTTCCCTACCCGTTTCCAACTCTCTCTCTATCTGTCTGTTTTTTGGCCTTGCCTTTCCTTTGGCAGATGCTTCGACTGGCAGCAGCAGCGCCCGATGCCTTCGGCCCATTTCTAATTTCCATTTTAATTATTACGAGTATTATTCTGAAAATCAAGTGAGCGGCAACTTTGGCAATTCCCATACCACACCCCCATGGCTCCTCCTTGCCCCGCAGGCGGCAGGATACCAGGCAGCAGCTGTTACGGTTTTTTGCTCCTTCCTCCCTGATTTCGCCACCTGCTGTCTACTCCTGGGAGCTCTCCTTGCTGTGTAGCTGTACCTGTGTGTTATCATATTTCACGCCTATTAGCGTTTTAATTTAATTAACATTTATGGCGACAGTTTCAGGCGGCTGTCAGAGAAGTATCCAAGTATATTTATAGGAAGTTTGCTGCAACGAATGCTGAAAGGGTGCAGGCAAAACTATCTGAGGTTTGCTTGAATGTTAATAAAAGATATTGTAATTCCCCAGATACATTATCATGGGAGTGTCTTCTTACAAAGAGTTAAAAATCTCAAGTTCAACAAAAGTTTATCCCTTTTAAATGCCTTGCTATTCACTTTGAGTTCAACTGCAAACTGCACTGTTTGACTTTGACGCTGAACTTTACGGCAACTTCATTGCGAGTCTGGCAGAGACACTCAAACGAAGTGATATTAGTTACCGATTCCGGAAATAATTTCACGTAGCTATTTGCACGTAATGCCAGGGAGCCGGGTAGCCAGACAGCCGGGCAGCTGGCCGATGTGGGTGCCCAGATAGCGGGTTAATCCACGCCCACCGACTCGATTTATTGAAGGCCTCGCCGGGCCCTGGACACGGCCAAGGCAATTTGAGCTGGAAATTACATCCGCCTGCGTCTGGCACGGCATAGTCCTCCGCACTCTCTAAGGACTTTTTTCATGACTTTAAAAGAGTTAAGTCAGTTCCCGTAGGCAATTGGAGGACACATCCGCTTCTGCTGCTGATTTTAATAACTTCATTAAATTGATCCGCACGAACGCATTTTCTACACAATTATTTGTTAAATTCGTTGTCCTGACAACAGCTCAAAATTGTTTCGTTTTAGCTGCAGTCTGGCTTTTGTTCGGTTCCTGTGGCTCAGCCACACGATTCGTCCAATTCAATATCTAAACTATCCATCAGTTGTTCCGAGCAGCGATTGTTTCTCATTTTAATGGGAGTGAGCAGCGGCGTCTATTCACATTTGGTTTCGTATAAATCCACACGGAAACTCATGTGGTTAGCCTTGTTTGCTGTAATTGCCCAAAACATGAAATGTTGTATTTATTTTATCCGCAATCAAGCTAACCAGCCGAAGTAATTGAGAGTTAAGCAATTAAATAAAACAGTGTTTAAAATGCCTTGTTGTATTTTGTCCGAAACTTGTATAAGGACATTCCCTTGAACTTCTTAAATGCTTCGACAGCATGTTCCCGTCTTGAAGGTCTTTTATAATTTATAATTTTGATCTAAGTGCATTTCCGCTGTAATAGTTCCACGCTTCTTTTTTTCACAAGTTTTTCCCGCCGTAGGTCAGCCCCGCCGTGTTCTTGCCACGTTTTTCCGCTTTTATGTTAACAACAAAGGCAGCGGCAGCGGCAAATGAAGAGGCTGCGGGCTGCGAGAAGAAAGGAGAACACAGAGCCAGGCAACCTGAGGAGGGCATTGTGCGATGCGAGGAGACGTTTGGCATTGCAATTGCAATCGCAGTGCCGATGCCGATGCTCGTATTTTACCTAGGACTGCAGGCAAGCATGAGAATTTAATGAGCAGCCTCTGCAGGAGCTTTGAAGTTGGAGCTAGGAGCTGTAGCAGGAGCTGGAGAAGGAGCTACAACTGCTCCTGAAGCTGTTTAAGTTTTAATCGAGTTATTGGCAGGCGAGCAGGCGGGCAGGCGCAGGATATCTGCAATTAAATGCTCCCACTCCCACTGTTCACAAAATTCACACAGAATAATTGCCCGAAAATTAATTTAAATTCAAATTTAATAATTCCCAGGCCATAGACCAGACCATAGACCGGCTATTTTCAATTTGGCTATTTGCGGTTTTGTGCAAATTCAGTTTTGGTCAAATTGCTAGACATATTGCACAATTACAGGCGCAGTGCTTAGACGGTTTCGGATTCGTTTCGCCTCGTTTCGGCTTGGTTTCCTTTGCCTTTGTCGGCCGGCAACAACAATTACAGGCCATTTGTTGTCCGAACTATTGAAATTTGATTTTGTATTTTGTGTTTTGTGTGTGTGTCCAGAGCATATGGAATTAGCCGAGCTTACACGTTTTGTGGTGCGCCAGCCAAGTAAATGTTTTGGCAAATGCATATTTTCGGCCAAGCGTAAACCGAGTGTAATCCCTCACAACCAGGACTCTCCTTTGTCACGGCAATTTGTTCAATCTTTGCCAATTAAGCCCGGCCATTATCACCTTTAATTAATTGACTCGAGGACCTCCAATCGCCATTCACTTTTTCAGTGCCAGAGTGCTGATTGCAATGCTAATCACAGGGCAAACTTTCAACTTCATTTGTACCCGGAATGTCCTCTCGCCGCCGCACTCTTTCAATTAATTCCCGACGCCTCCCCCATGGACCTTACCTTTTTAATTGGTATTATCTATTATTTGGCAATCGGGGGATTTGCATAATTAAAACGTCAGCTTTTACTCGTTGGGACTTTAAATTCGGTTCGGGCGGGCGGGAGGCTGGCCGAAAAAGAAAACAATTTTTTGGCTTTTGCAAATGCAAATTTCATTGCTCATACGACATGTGCGCCCGAATCCGTACGTGATGCGTGCGAATCGTGGTGGCCTGGCCCCCAGGATTGGGTTTCGGTTTCGATTTAAATTGCTTTTCATTTTTCGGCACCGCTCCTGGCCCCGGTCTGCCATATTTATTTTCAGTTCGCTGCCAGCGGTAGCCTGGGAAATGCAAGAAAACAGATAAAAGCGTCTCGGCCACATGTCAAATAGTAGTTGAGACGTGACATTCATGGTCAGGTTCGCATATTGCACTCGCCAGAAGCTAATCCAATAAATATGTGCAAGTGATTTGAATCGGTTCCCTGGTTCCTTGGCCTGGCATTCCCAGCACACAATTCTCGTTTCTCGGGATAATCATGTCCTTTTCCCCCGTCGGCATCCTCTGCAACTGGCACATGGAAAGCCATTGCCTTGGTTATGAAAAACTTTGCTTATGCATACATTTTCACTCGGCCCGCGCTGCAAATTGAAATGTTTAAAAGCGCATGAAAATGTTGTTACAACTTTGAAGTTTTTTGCAGGAACGCTTTTTATGCGGTGCAAAAACTTTAAATGCCGGCTCGAGTGTATGTGTGTAGCTCGGCTATTTGTTAAGAGCATTTCTATAAAATTTTCAAGGCTTTTGTTATGGAAACTTTCCCTGCGCGCCGAGTAAAATGCTTGCGGAGAGCATTAGAGGTGGAAACTTTCGTGTACAGTTTAAATGTATATATTTCTGGCACAAGAGTGGAGGCTAATTTGCGGAGGTTAAGCACAGCCAAAGCCGAGCAGAAAGCCGCCCAGAAAGGCCACACATAGCCGTCGGCTGGATGCAGATGTCTTCTTGCTCTTCTCGATCAATATCTCGATGCTAGTCATAGCTCCAGCCTCCGGCTGGTGTCTCTGTCCAACGATACGCAGCTGTCCTGCAGGCTCGTGGCATATGTCGAAGGTGTCCAGCTGGATCAAGTCCGCTTGCATGGCCAGCTCGACGGCCAGAATCATGCCGCCGGAGGCTAAGGCCATCAACTTGCTGGTTTTCAGGAACACAAATCCGGTGAGGAACCCGCCGGCAGCTCCTATCCCGATCTGGGTGTACGGCGATCGCCGGCAAAGGCAGTCCATCGCTGGATTGGTGGAGTTCGTATACAGTGGCCGAACGCTAATCTGAGCTACTTTTACGTACTTTTCTTCGTCACTGGGAATTCATAACTCATTTTGAGGAAAATCTGGTAAAATATAATGCCACAAACAATTTGGTTGGCCTTTTGTGAAGGCCAGTTCAAAGCCTGCCGCCTCCTCATCTGCCTCCCAGCTGCGCTCCAATGGGTCCAGTGACTGCCAGACCGTGGAATGTCTGAAACATCAAAGTTCGGTAGAGTCCAGATGAAAGTCCTTTCATTTAATGTGGCAAGTATTTAAGCAGTTCACAATTAGCCAGAAATTATGGGAAAATATCCGTAGAATTTAAATACCTGTTGCCAGTGGAATGGTATTTAACACTTATCAATGAGTTTTTAGCATTTTTTAACACGTTGACTGCCACTTCAATTAATTCTGCATTTAATGCACCTTAGCATCAATTCAATTAAAAAGCATGAATAATTGAATATAATAAAAAATAATATTAAATAACAAAAGAAAAAGTTCTGAATCACCCCGCAAGTATTTTAAAATGCAATTTTATTATTTATGGGACATCTTTGCTTGCATTTACCATATAAATATTCAAAAGGCATTGTTTAAAAATTGTGAGAAATGTATATTTAATAAGGAACAATATCAAACTTTTTAGTCAGTTTTAAATTGGCTTTCGTTAAATTTTCAACAACTAGTGCATTTTTTCCTTTTCCCTAAATGCCCATCAATTACAAAGCCGTATCCGTAGGTATCAGGATGAAAGAGTTCACGTTAACAGTTCAATTGCCTTCGAAAATGGCTCCAAAATAGCCGCTTTACGTTTGAATGCATTTTGGTTTTTGGTGCTTCCATTGCTTTTATTTAATTTATCGTTCAATTATGCGCCAGCCACACCCAGTTGGTAGGAACAGAGCCTCCAGGTGCCGTCGAGGTGTTTTTCGCTTATCACAAACTGAAAATCAAATTAACAATGAGCACGCAAATTGCCACAAATGACTGCGGGAAGGAAGGGTTTTCTCCACAGGACTCAGGGCACTGGAGGATAGAGTGGACTGGGCCATCCATCCAGCCATTTTCCGAGCGATAATCTAGGTGAAGTAATGCAGTCTTTAAGTGCTTTTGTGCAAACAATATCTCAGCCAGACAACGGACCAGACCAGACCAGACCCCTTGGCGCTGCCACAGAAACAACTAAAGTGTTTGAACATTTAAATTGACATTAATAGGAAAAGTAAAATGTGAGACTGTCTTGGGCTTAAAAAGGGGAGGGAGGAAGGACTGAGCCACACATGAAATATAAATGAAACAGAATGCAACTTGACCATAAAATGTGAGCTCAACTGGGCGAAAAAAGAGCCACACGAAGGGAAGTAACCGAGTAACAATTTCAACATCAATGCGAAACGTGTTTGCCATGCGGCGTATTCTCTCACTCGTTTTGGAGTTGGGAAAAATCTTGATTTTCTTCTTTTGCTCCTTTGTTTTTCTCAGATTTCATGTACGAAATAGGTGATTTTTGCAACACATGCGTTTTATGGGGAATATTTTAACTTTAAAGTTGGGTCTGTAAGCAAAAGAAAGATATTTATTGACATGGTATTCTTATTTTTAATTTAATATAAAAGGATATACATTAAATCACAGTAAAAATGTTAATTTATAATCGAGATTATTACAAGTTTAAAAATGGTTAATGTAGGACTTTAATAATTTCAATTATTTCGTCAGAATTCTTCTAAAATCAACAATAATTTTAAGGCAAATATCCTTACACCACAAAACTGAAATAAATTCCCATAAATACTTGCCGACAATTACGCCTGAAAGGACCCCTCATAAGACCCTATTAAAAGTGCAACTATAGCTGTAACTGGAATGGCAAGAACTCCGCTCGTTGCGAATATGCAGGAACAAGACAAATTGGACCTTTGAACTGCAACGGCAACTGTAGTCTGGAGTTGTTCGCTTTTGCGAGTCAATTGCACGTAAAGTTTTCCATCATTGCATGCAGGAAAATTGAGTTTTCCTTGGCTCAGCAAACACAAAGAACGAGCAGTTGTACATAGCTGCAGCAGCAGCAGGAGCACGAGGAGCGGAGGCGGCAGGCGGCCGGCGCAACAGTGCGTATGCGTAATACGTATTTACACAATTTAGAAGCCAACTGCAGTGTCCTCGCCCCGTCCATATGGTTAATGCGATGGGGGACCACTTGGTACCACTGGACATAGCACCCAATGCTGCTGCTGCTAGTGCTTGTTGACATGCTGTAAATTTGAAAACAGTCATCCACTGGCTAAAGAGTGGCCTGTTGGCTCAAAGCAAACGATTCGCTTCTCCTCCTCCTTCCGGCAGCCTGTGTTGGCCGCTTTATTTGTGTGCGGGCTTGTACAACAAATTAACTGTGGTAAGCTGGCGGACTGCTGCTGCTGCTGGCTCCACTGGTGGTGTTGTTGTTGCTGCCGGATTGGCAACGTTGTTAGTTGCGTTGTTAGCAGATGAACGCAGTTCTGTGGTTGCAGCTGCTCGCCAAGGAGCAGGAGCAGGAGGTGGGCGAGTTAAATGGTTTGTCTGTTTTGGAACATTCATTTGGTGGCTGCTGCTGGCTGGGGCAGATGTGGAGTCCTTCGGTGAAATACCAGCGAAAAAGCCATTTAAAATAAAAATGAGAGAGGTAGGTAGGGAAAAAGAGTCTCCTAAAGTCGTATAAACTATAAATAAATTCTTATTCCATTTAAAAATCAATTTTTATTAATTTATTTCATAATTCTGTAGTTTTGTTTTCATATTTTCATGTTTTTATTGTTAATTTATTATTATATTGTATGCTCTACCTTTGTTAGTTATATTTATTTTCATTTAATCATTTTTTTAAGTTTCTAACAAGTTCTTTTAAGAGCTCCTAATGTGACGGAAGCTGGCTTAAAATGTTATATAGGTTTATATCTGCACAGATTGCAAGGCCTATCTTAACGGTTCCAAAATTACTTGTAGACCGTTCTCCTTGCAGACAAAGCTTGTCAGAATTGCATCGTAAATAGTTTTCCAAACTGTGGTATTCCTTAGATATTTGGTTAGGAAATTGAATTTGATATTAATTAGTTCCTGATATGTTTGCCGCTGGCTTGTGGCTTGTAAGATGCATATAATGAGCTCGGTCTTACTACCACTACTGGAGCCTTCATCTGTGGTCAGGACAGACTCAGCTCAGAGATCCGACTTCTCATCTTTTAGTTGCTTAGCTCGTGAATTATGCAAAGTGGCAAGAACGACTTGGGCAACTATTCTGGACATGCAATTCCATCTCGGCTGATCCCAAAACTTTTATATGTGGTGCGTGCTGGCGGATGCCGAGACCTTTTTGGCCAAATTAGTGGGACACGCACCACAGCTTAATGCTGGAAGATGCGGGTCCCGCAACAATGTCTCGCAGTTTGCATAAATGCATGGCGGGGACTCGACTTTACTTTCTTCTTATGCTGCCGAATTTTTATGCATTTACTACGTGACTCTCCCCCCGAGGGCATTGCAAATTGTTTGCCTTTTCCCTGGCCAAGCGTTTAATAAATAAATTACACAGGGCGAGAAAGCTTCTTGGGGATACTTTCACTATTTGGAGCGTAGGTGAGATAAAAGTTTCACATTCCCAAGTGATTGCATTGCACAACAAAAAAAGGTTAACAAAATACATTATGGACAATGTAAATTTATTATTATTAAATTTAATATAAAAGAAAACTGAAGTAGTCTAAAATATATATATATTTCTTTAAAGTAGTAAAACTACAAATAGGTTTGGTTTGTATAACCAATTTCATTGTTTTTTATAATTATTTTTCTAATTTTAATACTCGAAAATTATTAATAAATAAATAACAGTGTTTACTTTACCTTCTGCTATTTCTGATTTAAGGTCATTCGTTTTTTGTCCCACAGAATTTTCCAACTCGACATGGCTTAAATCGAAGAGTGAGTCTGTTTCATGTAGTTGGCATGACGACTCCAATTAATTAGCAGAAAATATGCGCAAATCGAAAAACCAAGGAAAGTGTCGAAATTGGCTAATTGGAGAATTTCAGCAAATGTTTCCTTACTTTCTCATTTTGACATTGGTTTCCTCGAAATCAAAAGTAAAAAAACAAACATCAACCCAACATCAAAATTTGATTAATGATTGGAACCCGGGTCTCACTGGGGTCATGTTGGAAGCAGTGATGCATATTAGAATGCAGCTCAGTGCCCGCTGGATTCTATTAACACCCCACTAACAGCCCGACAGATGAAAGGCAGAGAGCTTCTGCCATCACATCCACATCCCACCCGAGGCCTTCCCTTTTTTCGGAGCCGCTGTCTTCAGTGTAACACATGTCGCCACTTAATGCGTTGAGTGCATACGGAATGAGCCAAAATGGCTGAAAAGGCTGAGAGGGCGTGAAATGGGCCAACAACGCCGCAGCAACGCCAGCTGACGCCGTCGGCAAAATGCAACACGAAGCCGGCGACAGCTTAGGTCGTGTCGCATAATTCCCCCCACAGGCCCACCCGGCTAACACTCGAGATGAAAAACTGTTTTCCCAGCTATACACTTTAAAATTGATGCCATTTTAATCCGTCCGATACAGAGTATTTCGTTAGAGTCAAAAATATTTAAAGGGACCTGAAGCAAGTCATCAAATTTGTACATTATCCTTTAGGTCCCTGCTTTCCAAGGAAAGTGGAATGTTTTCAAAGAGCACGATAGTTAATCACCTGAATTTGATAAAAAAGAAGTATCCTTCCCCACAGATGTGTGATTTAATTACTCAGAGTGCAGGCCAACTTCATTCCTTTGGGGTGACCTGAATGCGAAATGTTTGTCTTACTCTGAATTCGCCTGTCCCCGCCTGATAATTAAGCTGCAAATTGATTAATTGTCCGCTGGCTGGCATTTTGGCCAGCCGAGAGAGAGTCCACAGAAGCGGATGTCTGCCAGTAGCTTGCAATTAATAAAAAAAAGGCGCGAAAAAACCTGCGGTAAATGCTGTCACTGCAATCAATGCACTTGATTGTCCTGTTTGTAAATCGGTGCAGTTTGTTGCTGCGGATTCAGTGGTGTTTGTGGTATAGATATTTAAAGTCAAGTTCGCCTTTCCATTAAACTCGTTGTCCAGCACTTTAACGAGGCAAGACAGTTTCATCTCCTTACTTAAGCTCCAGATGCTGCTGCCCATCAGGCTTGGTGTTAATACATCATCATCATCGGGGCTGCCTCTTGTATCTGTCTGTCAGTCGGACTGTCAGCTCGCCGTGTCATTGCAAATTCAATTAATCGAAATGCAGACAGGGTCCGGACCGGTCCAAGCACACATTAAAAGCTGCTACATGGGACCCGCAATCGTTTTATAAATTTGTGTGTGCTCTGCAATTTGGAGAGAGGGCACGACCGGCCACAGTTAGGGCTTGCCGGCAGCCAGGAAATTAGAAACGCATGCCACTTGGTGACCAGGACACATATATGCTATATGGCTGGATGCAGGGACCCGGAGGGAGTGCAACAATGAAATCCAAAACTCAAATGCAAGGGCAACAGTTGCATTTCCCGGAGGAGGAGGAGGACTCTGAGCGAGAGATCCAATGCAGCATCGTTGTCTGTGTTGGCCAACACGTTTGACTGCCATTTCCGTTTATGAATTGCCCCGCCCAAGGGGCACTACCAGATCTGCCATCTGGTTCAGCCCAGAGATGAACTGTTTGGGGTCTCACTGGATGTGTTCATCTTTTTTTTCGAAATGTGAAAGCTGAATCTGGCTTTTAAAGAGCACTTTGCTGCGTGGCCAAAGAGTTGAAAGAGGCGCCGAAGATGGAATTCAATTACGCCGCATACTTCGACGGAGGGTGCCGCCGCGTTAGGCACTCGTGTAAGTGCATAAAACGAATTTGTTTATGGCACCGCCCTGCGAAAGGCAAAGGGCAAAGGGCCACAGGACTTAGCGACAAGGAGTAACGCCCCAGACCGACGACGACAACGACTGCAGCCGACAGCGGCGGCTCTCCACATGTGTCCCGATCTGGCAGACTGGGGGACTGCCAAAAAGCATGGAAAAACGAAATCCCCAATATGTTTATGGCCAAAGTTCAAAGACTTTTGTTTGTCTTTTGATGGGGTGCAAATTGAAATTGAATTTGGCCGGGTTAAACACAAAAATCGCCCCTTCAATGGGGACTCCTTTCCATATTTCTCCCCCACCAATGCTTAACGCTCTCACATAAAAGGCAAACATTTGCAGGAAGCGCGCCCGAAATATTTCAGCCACATAAATCATAACAATGGCCATATTGTATATGTAAAACTGCATGTAACAACGGCAACTGCAGCTGCATGTCGCCCCCGAACGAGTGAATGTGTGTGCCTGTGTGTGCATTGCCCCGCCACAAGCAAACAAAAATCAAAATCAAATGCAATATAAATCTGGACCAAGCACTCGGAGAATTCGCGCCAGATGCTGTGGGCACACACCCGTATTTTTCAGTCGTTCAGAGATAACTACGAATGACCTATGGCGAGAGAATGACCAATCTCTGATTTTAAAGGGCTATAAAATTTGGGAAAAAATGATGGGAAAAAAATAGCATTTTAGATAACTTTATTAACAAGTTAATGTACCTTTAATAAAATTAACTATATCTTTGCGAAATTATCTTTTAATCTATATAAGTTATATTGCAAAAGAACAGCATGCTACAGAAATTATATCATTATTTTGACAGTATTATTTTCCTACTCTTAAAAAGATCATCAGTAAACTTCTATCGACAGAAATGTGGTTGAACTATCGTTTTAAATACAAAATTTCCCGAAGTAATATAAATAAATGTACTTTTTCTATCAGAGTTATTGTTTATATATTTATTATTATTATTTAAATTATATATTTTTATTTTTATTTGTATTAATACCACTGTTCTATAATAATTATTTTATCATCATTAGAGAGTATCCCCATATCGACTTTTTACATAGCGAACTCGAATTTTCCCTTAAAATTTGTGGAAGCAACACTCTTTTTTTTTGCCATATTTTTTTGTTCTTTTATTTTTGTAAAAAACTTTCCCCTTGCCCCTCGTCCCACACAACTCCAGCAATAAATTGTCAATTTTTGAAATGTTTGCCATGTAGGCGAGGGCAATTTTATGGCCATTTCGGAGCTGATTTAATGCGCTAAGCGAACGGGATTAGCCGGGCTCGTAAATCTGCAGTTAGATGGGGCGTTATGGTGGCAAGCGTGCTGGCATGGCACGGCATCTCAACCCCGGACAACCGACAACCGACAACCGACAAACGACAACCAACGACCGGCAGTCGACACTCGAGGCGGCCTTTTTCATAATTAAGTGGCGCATTGTTGCAGCAAGGAGGAGGGGCGGGTGTGAGGCGGATTCCTTGTAGCATCATTAAGACACGTGGGCGGATCATCTTCTTAACAGGCACTTGAACATCACACGGCGAGCTGAAAGTGCAATTTGCGTTGACAACATAAACAGCCGTGGGTTAAGGAAAGGATGGGGATTGTCTTGCTTTTGGGTGTTGCAACGCCAAGCGACTCGAGTGCAAGTGCATAGGGAAAAATATAATGAAATAAGTTTGATTAATAAATAAATAATAGAAATTATTCAATAATATAAGATATAATAAACATACAGAAAAACCAAGCCTACTTCTTAGATATAGATTAAACAGGAATCCTTGTAGAGTTTTCTATAATTAATATAAAATAAGCTTGTACTGTAAAATCGTAATTATTAAGTTTATGCAATAAAAATTGTATTTGTGTTATATAAAACCCTTATTGAGTCACAGGATAATTCGCTAAAATTTTTCTTTCATGTGCATCGCCAAGGATAAGCCGCGGGGAAGATGCTCAACATGCATAGAGAATGCTGAGACGAGCAGCAACGAGGCTTCCGAACACACTCTGTTACCCACTTGGCCCGCGGGTCCTGGCCCCGGCACGGTTTTCTCAGCCGTTTGAGCCGAGGATGAGAGCTCGAGGATGCGATACGGCCGGAGCCAACTGAAGAGCCTGCATACGCTTAGGCACACAAGGCCACCTAGAAACTAACCAAGCAGATTTCTTTTGCGCCCGAAGCCCACAACGAATGCCATTATAAATGTCGGAAAGTTAAGCAGCAAATGCATGAAAGTCAAGTGGCGGTTTGTTATTTCCCCCTCGTCCTTTTTCCCGCTCTCTCTCTCTCTCTCTCCAGCACAATTAGAAGCGCCCAAAAGGACGCTCTGCTCGGTGCTGTCCCTGACTGCTTCATATTTCATAGCGAAATGCAAAAACGGAAACGGTGGGGCTGAGGGGATCGCTGTAAAAACTACTACAAGTGGTTAGCAAGGCAGCAACAGTGGAACTGTGACAAAACACAGCAAAAGGACATGTGTAAAGGAGCGCATTCAGGACAGGCAGACTATCAGTGTGGCCAGGGGGGGATACAAAAACTGGAACTGAAACAGGAAAAACGACAGTCAAGGGAGAGGAAACATTAACAACAAGTCATGTCGAGACCGTCACCGGCATTGTTTCCCCGGAAATGAGGGTTAATTTCTAGGGGAAATGGACCCAATATTAAATAAAGCTGCAATATATTGTTATAGTTATTAAATATTATGTAAAGATAGTTATTGATGAGCTATTATTAATATTAAAAGAATTTTTAATGCTTATTTATTTTAAAGTTTAAGCACTCTGTATTGTAACTCTGTTTAACTCACAATTTTACACATTTGTAGGTGTGACAAAAATACAATTTCGCGTTTTGAATTTTGTTCAAAAGTGATTGTGTTTAAAACAATTGACATAAATTGTAAAATGACAGGCTGACTTACATGCCGAGCCCACCCATTCCGCCCATTCCTCCCATTCCGCCCAGTCCGCCCAGAGCCGCTCCTGCGGCAGCGGCATCCTCCAGCGGCATCTCGGTTACCACGGCCTCGGCGGTGGTCAGGAGCGAGGCAACACCGGCGGCATCCGTGATGGCGGTGCGCACCACCTTGGTGGGGTCGATGATGCCGCGCTCGATCATATTGCCAAACTCGCCCTTTAGCGCATCGTAACCGTAGTCGCCGTCCAGGATCTCCACCTTGGCCACGACCATGGCCCCGTCAACGCCCGCGTTCTTGGCTATGGTTAGACAGGGCATGCGCAGGGCACGTTTTATGATCTCAATGCCCATGTTTTGGTCCTCGTTGGTGCCCTGAATGTCGTTCAGCTTCTGGATGCAGCGCAGCAGAGCGGTGCCGCCACCGGGCACAATGCCCTCTTCTACGGCCGCCCGGGTGGCATTGAGGGCGTCGTTGACGCGATCCTTTTTCTCGCTCACCTCCACGTCGCTGGAGCCGCCCACACGGAGCAGGGCCACGCCCGAGGAGAGCCGTGCCAGCCGCTCCTGCATCTTCTCCTTTTCGTAGTTGTTTTTCGACTCCTTGATGGAGTCGCGCAGGTGCTCCACGCGCTTCTCCACCTCATCCTTCTGGCCGTCGCCCTTGAGCAGCATTGTGTCGTCCTTGGTGATCACTACTTCGCCCACGCGGCCAAAGTCGCTCAACTTGATGTCCTCCAAACGCACCAAGTTGGCCTCATCGCCGAACACAATGCCACCGGTGGCTATGGCCATGTCCGACAGGGTGTCATTGCGATTGTCCCCGAAACCAGGTGCCTTTACGGCGCACACCTGCAGACCCACCTTTAGGCGATTCACCACCATGGTGCTCAGTGCTTCGCCCTCGACGTCCTCGGCGATGATGACCAGCGGCTTCCGCTGGGCGTTGGCCAGTTCCAAGGCGGGCACGATGCTAGTCGCCGACTTGATCTTCTTCTGGGAGAAGAGCAGCAAGGCGTCCTGGAACTCAACCTTGGCCCCCTTGGCCACATTGATGAAGTAGGGAGAGATGTAGCCGCGGTCAAACTTCATGCCCTCGATCACCTCCAGCTCGTCGCAGAGCGTCTTGCCGTCCTTGACGGTGATGACTCCATCGCGGCCCACCTTCTCGATGGCCTCACTGATCAGGTTGCCAACGGACTTGTCTCCATTTGCCGATATGGTGGCCACCTGATGAATCTCCTGGGGCGTGCTCACGGGACGCGACATTTTCCGCAGGTTTTCTTTGACCGTTTCGATGGCCAACATAACGCCACGGCGGATTTCCACGGGATTGGCGCCGCGCGAGATCTTCTCGAAGCCCTCCTTGGCGATGGCGCGTGCCAGGACAGTGGCCGTGGTGGTGCCATCGCCAGCTTCTTCGTTCGTGTTGTTGGCCACGTCCTGCACCAGCTTTGCTCCGATATTTTGGAATTTATCCTTCAGAGCTATGGACTTGGCCACCGTCACCCCGTCCTTGGTGATCTTCGGCGAACCCCAGCTCTGCTCGATGATCACGTTGCGCCCCTTGGGACCCATGGTGACGGCCACGGCATCGGCCAGCACGTCCACGCCCTGGAGCATCATTGCTCTCACCTCGGGCCCGAACTTCACGTCCTTGGCATAGGACCGCGCCTGCCACAAGTGGCTGCTGATCCGGGCAGAACGCCGCAGACTGGTTGTGTACTTGTTGGTGAGAATGCGAATCATAATGATCTGAGGGAGGAAGATTAGAATTTGGGATTACAAATGCTTTATGGGGCCCACTCACCGGTAAATTTCTTTTTAAGAAAAATTCGTAAGCACTGTTGAAGCTCCGAAAGTCAAATGTTAACTGAGGATAGCCTTAGAGTGTCAGAAGGTCTTGAAGTCTTAGTCTTGAACGTATTGAGCTGGGCCTACTTCGTTTTTCAAGGGGAGAAGGTAAGTTTAAATATAATTAAAAAAGAAATATATTTCAGTATAAATATTTATGAATAAATTCAAAGGACTTAATCGGAAGATCAAAGATAAGAGAGAGAGCTTGGCCCTCTTTGAGTATTATGATCTCACGGCTTTAGTCACAGAAGGCTTTAAAATATTCCAAAAAAGCTTCAAGAACCTTTAAATATTAATAACAAACATTTTTTCCATTTACAGAGAAGTAAAGTGCCAGCTTAAAATCAAATAATAAAAATTAAATCCTATATTGCTTCTTTGATGTTCCATTACACCAAATTTGCTTTCAGTTGAAAGCCAAAATCAAAGGTAGGAGAAGATATACTCAAATAGACCGCTTCTAGCCCTTTTGCAATCGAATTCAGCAATCGGAGACAAAGCTAACTTCCCGTGGAACTAAGCCCCCAATCCCAATACCAGTCCCAGTCCCACCACCACCATTTACCTGGGCGACAATTTGTAACCGAAAAGTGAAAACCATTTAAATAGTCGTAAAAATGTGCGACGACAGCGACCGAAATACAATAAAAGCCAAAGTGGAATGGCTTTGCCACCCCTTTCTGCAGCCGCTGTCTCCCCCAATTTCCCGCTTTTCCCCGAATTTTCCCGCGCTCCACCGCCTTGACTCCCGAGAAACATAAGCTCTTCGCCGGGGTATCGTTCGCCAGTCGCTGTCAGCTGCGCTTACAAGCGCGCGGCCAAATTGAAAACTGTTAAGGCAACGTAAGGCGAGGCGACCAGGACACTAGACATCGAGGACATCGAGGACGTCGACAAATGGCGGCGCTTGTTCATGAAAATTTAAATTGCAAAATGGGCTCAAATGGGTGGGCGTTAGCAAAGCACTCGCCCCCGTTTGCTAATATTTGTGTTTTAATTACCTGGAAAAGTGTCACGACAGTCTCCCGCTGAGCTTGGAGTTGAGTGCAAATTTGCTGCCAACCTGTGACAGCAGATGACGCTGGCCAATAATTTCAAGACACGACCATCTTGGAATTACTTTGTGCTTTGAGGGAATATTACCATAGAATTATAAGGATATACATTTGCAGGTGGAGCTCTTTCTCTCCTTTCATGAACCAAGACAGGAATGATTGATACGAAACCCTATCGTCTTGGAATAAATAATATAATCCGCCTCTTCACAGACCAAACTGATGCATCTGATTCAATTACAAGAGCCGCCGAAAATGAGCCGACATTAATATTACAACAGAACGCTGACCTATTAAGGCGGCATTGGGGGGGCCTTTCGGTTAAGAATCGACTAAGGACCAAGGACTAGGGACTAGGGAGCGCCCACGCATCATTAGGGAAATGGCAACGAAATTAAAGAAAATTAGCAGCTGACTGGAGATGGCAAATAAGGCGCATTTATTTGAATGTAATCCATTATGAAATCGCATAATGAAGAGATTAGCACACGCATACGGGGCGCAATTAATAAATGACCCGGCAAAAGGACAGGACAGGCCAGGACAGGCCAGGACGAGGGCAAAGAAGGGGCCTCTGTCCGGCTGTTTGCGTGCGAGGCTCGCGAAGAAATCCAATAAATTAGGCAAACGGTAATCATTAGTTTCATTCCCGACAAACATTCGTATATATATAGCTATATATATATATATGACAGAGACAAATAAATCAGTTCAAGTTCCAGCCCGCTTTATTGTGATAATTATATATTGAAGGCGGCCCAGTAATGGGACAATAAGTCAGGGCACAATTGTGATGGAGCAGCTGGCCGCTTATTAACCCATTGATGCCCGTCTATTGTATTAACTCCCTCGAACAATGTTCGCCCGAAAAAGGCTTTGCACTTCATTTAACTTCTCGACTTGGCTTTCCCCAGGATCCCGACGTCCAAGGACGTTCCCAGGCGCGGTTTTCCCCTTTCTCATCGATAATTAACCGCAAAAACTTGGCACGCAACAGGAAAACGGGGGAAAAAAGGGACGGGAAAACTGGCAAAATCGGAAAGGGGCACTGAGCCTAAGCATAAAGGGGTTAATGGCATGGCACAAAGTTTAATTAAAAATACGTGCGGCGGCTGCCCCGGCTTTGTTAACTTAAAGTGCGAGCCAAAATCTTGCCAAAGTTGAAAGGAAAATTGTAAGCGGATTTTCTCAGAAGGTTGATTAGTTGATTGGTTGGAAAAAAGGGTAAATTATTATTTATAGATATGGCTTTAAAAGGAGCCACTGATAAAAGGCAAGAAACCAAGGATAATTATTAGGAAATGGGTTTTAATTATGCGGTCTAAGATTTAAATTTAAATAACAATTTCGTAGACTTTCGAAATGTAAAATATATTTATTTCTTGATTTAAAGATTAACTTTTAATCGATTATTAAGCTTCTTAATGGAGTATTTATAGCTTAAAGGCAACACATGATAATTAAAAGCTATCTACACACACATTATGATAAGAAATGATCCGAGATTATTCCTTCAGAGCAATTATTTACAAAGGAAAACCTTTAATGCTCTTAGTCACCTGCAAGGACCCCTTACACACTGCAGGATTCACGGTATTTTTAGCTGAGGCCCAGAAAGGCTGCCTGCAGTTTATGGCTGTAAACGTGGTCAGCACATCCCCCCCTCTCCCGAGCTCGTTCCTGCTCGCTCGTGGCTTTTTGCAGTTGGCTGCACATTTTGATTAGCCGGAGGCTCAGCTATGGTTTGGCTTTTTCGAGGGGTCTTTAACAATTGCCGCGCTGCGAGACACCCGGAGCACCCACCTCCGAGAGCCACTGCCACCCGCTGTCTGGGCCCGCTCACATGTGCCGGAAGCGCATTATAAAGGGCATTTCCGGTATTTAGGTTAGGTCGCTCGATCCGGGCCGTGCTTGGTATTTATAGTTCGGCGAATTCGGGGAGGTCAGGTGGAAAAGGTCACACTCGCAGCCGGCTAAAGCCTCGCGTGTGTGACGGCTTTCGGCTTTCGGCATAAGAAATGAACTGGGGAGAGCTTGAGGCTTCCAACTTTACACTTTATTCCCTTCGGCAGGCAGGCAGGCAGGCAGGATGGAGGGGAAAAAGTTACCCAATCAAAAATTATTCTGTCTGGGCGAATGAAAAACAAGTTCGGACTACGAGATGCAGTGCGTTGCGAGGCAATCATAAGCCCGGCAAGACACATCCCCGAAACTTTTGTCCGGGCGAAAAGTTTCGTCTTAACCCAGTCATCGCATGCCGCCAAATGGCAAAAAAAAAAAAAAAAACTGTTGGGGAGAGAAAACGAAGTGGGAACTGTCCAAAAAGTGTTTTAGGTTAAGCGCAAACTTTCGCACACAAACGATTTTTGACGGTCATTTTAATAAATTGAAAACCGGCGGAAGGGATAAGACAGGGGCCCTTGGTCCTGGTCCTGGTCCTGGTCGTGGTCCAAAATCGATAGGGCCACTACCACCCGTCGAACGATTGCAACAACTTTTGCTCCTTCCTGGCCGACATTGTTTGGGCAGGCTCATAAAATCTGTTTACGGGCTTATAAATAAGCGATGCGATTTGTTTTTCTTATAAAACTTTTGCTTCCTCCTGCCCATATCGGTCCCCTGAAGCGGTCCATATCTTATGCATGTCAAGGACCTCGGAACTAAACAAATCTCGGATCAGCCAGAATGTCTTCTTCATGGCCAAAAGTTTTTAACATTTTTATTGAGTTTGCTTTGTAATTTAAATTGTTTGTCCCCAAACTTGTTGACACGACAGAGGGATGGCTGCCTAACCAAGTTCGGGACGCTGGCATGCCGGCATCGCACAGCATGGCCAAAGGATTCCCTCCTGCCAGATGACAGCATAAACCAATGGCATTTTATCTCTCCCAGTGACTTTCAATCAATCGCATCAGTGTTCATTGTAGCGTCTAACAATTTGTTGTCTGCCTGGTTGCCCCTTCTCCCCTCTCCCTCCTCCCACATATGCACATATTTCTGCTCCCATTGAGGCGATGGAATAATCGAAGCTTTAACATATCCGTCAGCAACAGCCACGAGAAGAGCGGAGAAGCGGAGAGCTAAAGGGAAACGATATCCCTATGTGGCTGTGTGTGGAGGTTGTGATAAAAAAGTGCACTCAATGCCGAAACCCTTCCTATTCTCCTGGCAACCCTCCATTTTTTTTTTTCACAATTGCAAGCATCATCGAGGTTCCCTTGCCACGGGGCGTATACGTAATGCACGTTTCCAGCGGAATGTGTTGCATACTTTTGAGCGAGGTAACCAATTAGGTTTAAAGCGCGAGCAAAGGATAGAAAAATATATATAAGAATATCTCTATTATTATTCTAAATATAAGAAATAAGTTTAGCTTCTTGAGTAGTTAAAGTAAATGTAATTGAAACTACAAATTCGTAAAGATAAAATGAAAAGTATAGTAAGGAATTCTCACTGACATTTTTCTGAAGAATATACAAATTTTGAAATTAAAATATTATCAAAAACTACCTGTAAAGCTTAGTAATTTAAGTGATTTAAAGGATACAAAAATAAATCAAGTGATAAATTATTTTTAACAACTAACCAAGCATCAACTCACTCTGAAGTAAATACTCTCCTGGCATTATTCTTACCCACATAAAACCCACATACAAACACCAAGTACTTCCCCTGCTCCGCCTTTATGCAGATAAAAAATCTCTTTGCAATTGTCTCCTCAGAACAAGTTGTTCGCGCGTGTGTCTGTGTGTCAGTGTGTGCAGGGACAATAACAACATAATTCATTTTGTCACTTGTATCTGCTCGTTATTAAATTGTTTTGCGAGCCACCTCTTACCGCCTGCCGTTTGCCCTTTGCCCCGCCGTCCGCCGCCTTGCCACTTCTTTCGACAGCTTCTGGCTGACTCTGGGCTGGCATAAGAAATTTATGCAAATTATAATACGCAAATACACAAGTTATATTCGGAGACACAATAAACAAGGTCTGTGTGCCATGCCGGGTGCGAAACAAAGGAGAAGAGCGTTGGCATTAACTCGTCCAGGCTCAGCCCGGCCTGCACCTAGTGGTTGGTTGGTTCGTTGGGCCGGGAGTCCTTCCATCCTGACATAATTGCGAGCACTGCACGAGTGCAGGATGCTCGCCTCTGTGTGTGTGCGCTTTAAGGCAATGTGCTCGGAACGGGCGTATGAAGTCGAGAAGTTGTCAGACATAATTGAAACAATTGCAATTGTTGCCACCGCCTCTGCCGCACTTCTTTCTCGCCTCGCCTCAACTCGACTCGGCATTGCATTCTTTTCTTTGTCGGAGAGGGAGGCAGGCATGAAATGCCATTCTCTGCCAGCGAGGCTGATAATTATGAAGTACACTGAAGCTTTTCAGTATTGTTTACCCCCGAGAGAGAGTGGGGGAAAGACCAAGGCAGCAGGATGTGGAGAATAAGGCGAAAAAAACTACAGGATATTTGAGAAAGGGGAACCATAATTGTGGGAAACATTAATATATAATTATGATGCCTCGAAAAATAATAATTTCTTCATTGAATGTAATAGAAAGAGTAGAGAACATTGTATCTAGAAAATCTATAAAGACAGAAATTGAACCCTGAAACCTCAGCTTTGATAATTACATTCGCTTTAAGACAACTGATATTTTTTGAATAAGAAATATTAACTAGTTCTTAAATTTGTAATAGATTTCGCCTTAAATTTCCCCCAGTGTAAGCAATCGGACATCAGACATCTGGCAACAAGTCCCACCCAGCTCCTCTCTAGTCTCCAGCGCCTAAGCCTTTTTCAGTGCTCTTCCTATTCAATAATCCATTGGCTGCCTGCCAAACAGTTGGCAACTCGGAAGTCATTCCAGCGATTATGAATAATTTTCTGCGGCCCTCCTGCTCTATGCCGCCGAATCGCCGAATCGCCATTTTATATATAGTATTTTCCGCTAGTTTTTGTTGCTGGCGCAATATAAAAATGCATAAATTGAAAATGAAACTTGAACTTTATGGAGCTAATTGAAGGCTGGCAATTCCAGAAACTGGTGGGTCAGCTCGAATTGATGGATGGCTGGAGAGCCGGGGACCTATTTTGGAAACGGCAATGGGTGTGGAAATAGCCGAATGAAATTCAATTTGACTTTTGGCTACCATTAAATGAAAAAGGATCAGCTGAAGCAGGACCAACAGAAGCAGCAGTGAAAAATAGTCTGTGGGTGTTGATTCAATTGCAGTAAATTTTTGCATTGAATGATTTCGGGCACAACAATTTTCGAGGGCAATTTAAATCGCACCCACACACAGAAAGCCAGCTCTGGTGCAATTAACATTGATGGAAGGATGGCAGGACTTTGCGGGACTGGGGATTGGGGATTGGGAAGGAGCTGTGCGAGTGGAAGTCAATAAAATGCACAGCAATTGCAAATGTCGAGGCTTCAATCAATGTGTCGATATTCGCCGTGGGGGCCAACGAGAAGGCCAAATGTTTCCATGGCTGTTTACTTAAAGGCTAACCGAGAGTGTAAGAGCAACTGAAATAATTCCATTCGTTTTAAATCAAGACTCTGGGATACATAATTACCTTTTATTGAGCTCCAAAAGTAGCTATTGTCTGCCGCAGAATCACTAATTTAAACACTTCACCACAGACCGAATCACACTACGAGTTGTTTTCACAATATGTTTTCTTTGGCAATTGAATTATTACTTGGTATTTGAGACGAAGCTTACTAGGCAACAAAAATAATAATAATAACTGTGTCAACAATATGAAATTTGACGTTTATTGCTTGAGGTTATCTTAATTATTTGTGGGATTTTCCAATTTGTGGTTGACAAAAGTAAATTCAAGGAACTCTACGTTAGCTTTGCATTGATTTAGTATATGATAATTTTAAAAAGTAAAATCTACAGCGAGAATCAACCAATAAAAGACTCAAATGTCTGAAGGCAGTTGCTCAAAAGCTAATCTCACCTCAAAGGCTGTTCCTTACCTTTTGCATAAATTATAAAAAATTCTACGAAGAACATGGGAACATGTATGCTCGATAAATAACTCAAATCACGTTCAGTAAATGCTTGCAAAATGCTACAACAAAAAAACGGTTCCTTATTTCCATTCCGTTCGCAACCCTTCTGGCATCCTTTGGAAGTCGATGCAAATCTCTTATTGACAGCACGTTTCGCATGTAGACAGACATTTTGTACACGTTTATCGGTCTCATTTTTACTATTTTGGATTTATACGGAATGCGTTGTTGAGCAGGCATTTTTCCAGATAGTATATAGCCCCGGCGGGCGTGAGTTTCCATTTAATTGCTACCATTTAAAAAATAACTTGATCGAAATTCTGGCAATAATATCTTAGTTTTTATTATTTTTACGGACCAACACTCACGCTTTTTTCGCACTCTGTTAATATCCAAAGGCTGTGCTCGCAAAAAATATAACATTGCCCGATGGCGTTTGAATGATTCAACCAGTATTACTTTTATGGAATTCGAACACATTAACCTGGCAATAGAAATGCATTGATTGATTGATCGGTTTTCGCCAGAAACAGAAACTCCTCAAATTTCTCGTTACAAGTGCTTCCATGCCTTTTATGTGGCTTTTATGACGGTCTCGTAATAAACGAAATCTTACCCATGTCATTACAATTAATTTTCATTTATTGTCGGTGATTTCGAAGGAGGGTTTGTGTGTGAAGAAGGCGGCCTCGGATGGCGTCAACAAATCTGTTCAAGACTTAATCGTAAAATAAATATAAATAAGGAGGGGAAAACAAAAACATATTTACCTAACGACATGGCATGGCGAGACATTCTGAGACAGGGAAATGGAGAGAAGCCATACTATTGTAAAGGAAAGGAAAGGAAAATTTAATACAGATTTTCCATCTGATGCAGCTTAATTGTCCTTAATTTAAACAATCTCACAATCTCACCTACAAATTAACCCGATGATTGCCGGTTTATTTTTGCTACGAGTGTGTATGTTATAAGCTTATTTCGCTTTACGGCTTAATGCACTAATTGACACTCACATATGACAAAATATAAATATAAACTGTCAGCCATGTGTGAGGTGATAAAGCTGTGAATCCTGGCACAAGGGGATATTCTGGAGCGAATCCGCAAATGTTGATAGATGGACGTACGACTATATTAAATGACATAACGCAATATTTGTATTTTATCCAAAAACTAGAATGGGGAACTCATACAAATACGGGCACTTAGAGTCGGCGATGGATGCAATTGGTAAGCGGTGTGGCATGAAATTCGATTTGTCATCCAACCCACAAAAAAATATAAAAAGTTATTTCAGCCTTTGGGTACAAACGAGTTTGTCTGGCGCTATAGAAAAGAAGAAAGGTTTTTATAAGTATATACAAAATACAAAAACAAATTAATTCTTTATATATTGTATTTAAATATATCGAATTTTTCTCTATTGAATTGGTTTCAGGGAATTATAATTTTAGTCAGAAGCTTGAAATGCACTGAAGGCATCATTTCCGACCGTATAAATCATATATATTTTTGGTCAGCGTGAAAAGCGGAATATAGCTAGTCATGTCCGACAAAAACACAAAGTTTTTAATTTTTTGAAAATTTTTAAAAGGTTTCATCGTCAGAATTGTCAAAATTTGACCAAGAATATAATTTTTAAAATTTTTAAATTTAGTATGCAGATTTGTGAATAAAATAAAATCTAACACAAAAAAGCTTTCCGAATTGAAATTAATGGATTTTTGGCTAAGTTAGGATTAATTTCAAACTACAGAAGTATACAAAATTTCGGCTTTACAAATTTAGTTCCCTTTCCTTGGTTTTTACTGGTTTTTATTTAATTTGTTATATTAACCCTAACCCTGCTTTTCGAATTTCTGGCTTAATATTAAGAATAAATACACTTCATTTTTATATACTTTAAACCTAGACAAAGATCCCAACGTATTTTCTCCAAATTTCAAAACTAACTTTAAAGCAAGAACCAAAACTACACCAAAGGAAATCTCCATTAATTAGGAACTATAGCTTTGCAAGCCCAAGGCCTCTACATTTTAGTTTCATTCACAATAATGAACTTCATCCGATATCCTGATGCAGGCTTATGTCCAGGTCCAGACCCCACATAATGCGTTTCAACTGCAGGCGAACGCCAAAAACAGCAGCTGAGTCAGATGTATCCGAGTCAGCAGGGGCTATATCAGCGCCATAGACAGGTGGGGGAGTACCCCCACAAGGGGCCACTCGATAACTGGCATAATGCTGATGTTGTTGTTGCGGCCGTGATGCGAGCTAATGAAAATGACTACCACAGCTGACTGGCTAATTATGGCCGGGGCGCAAAATGTGCGAATCAGAATCAGAAGTGAAAAACGAACGTGCCTTACTTGGGCTCGGAAATGAGCCGCATCACTCATACGCCGGGTGGGTTTCACTTACAGCTGATCAGACAAACCAAGCCCAGCGACTCTGTCTGTCTGCCTGCCAAAAGGGTCTCGCAATTGACGGATGTCGAATGCCTGGGACCGAGAGTGGGTCCTTTGTTTACCCGCAGGACCACCAGCAACGCTCTCTCTGTGCAATCAGACGGAATATTTCGCGCTCCAAGTCGCCAGCTTTGCGGAAAGTGTTGCCTTAAAGCGCGGCTCCGCTTTCCTTTGTGGCAATCGTGAATGCCTCTATTCAGCCCACTGCTTTGCATTCTGCCACCCACCGAGCGCCTTGGTGTCCTTATTAAGTTGGCGCCTTGCTGGCAACCGAAACCTGCTCCGGCCGGGCAAACTTTTTAGTATGCCAACCAGAATCTCAAACCGTTTTCTATACTTGGTACTCAGTATAGTTTTTAGGGGGGATATTGTATTCAAGGTTAATATATGCAAGTTATTTTAGGTTATTAAAGTATAGATTTTGTATTAATAAAACAAAGGTATAGAAAGACTGGAAGCATTACTTTTGGTTCAAGAATCCATTTCTTGAGCTAAGGGCAAAACCGAAACACACATCAAAGTATAGATTGAATTAACTCTATAATTAAAAGTACATACTGGAATATAAAAATAAAAGTGTTTCTGACTTTTTAAGACTTTAAGATAGTTAAAAATATTCCAAAAATGTACTTAGAATGTAGTAAAAACTAAAAAATAATATTTTTCATTCCATGTGAGGTTAGTTTCATCCCGCTGCTAAAGTCAGTGGGTATTTTATGGTCGAAGTCTCTATAATGGCATTCTTATTTCTTTTCGCTTGCTCCTATTTTTTTGGCATCGTCATCATTGCAACTTCATTGTCAAAGTTGGCCAAGACGAAAAGCGCGAGAGCGAGCTGAAAACTGAAGACCAAAAGTAGGAGTGGCAGGGGAGTGTGGAAAACTGCAAAGAAATGCTCAAAAATTGCGTGGTGCAAATACTGAGAGCGACAGGGGCGAACGTCGAGGCTGCGGCCTGCCAGTTGGGCGCTAATTATATGTAAATAGCTGGAACAGAACCGCTGCTCAAGGTGCCAGATAATTGGCCCTCATGCCGCTCCAGAGACAGAGAGACAGAGACAGCTGGCAGTTGGAGCGATCGGCAGACTGGCAGTTGGAGCGATCGGCAGACTGGCTGCAAAAGGAAACTGCGAAATTGTCAGCACGTGACACATTTCACTTTGGCGCCTCCCCAACTTTGCAGCCTTTCGCTCAGCTTCCCTGGCACTCACGGAATTTAAAGACTCTCGAATAAGAGCAAATATTTTCGAATACTGAGTTAAGAATGCAGAAATGCTAACGATACAAGCAAGTCTCGTGTCAAAGAGACCAATTCAGTTTGCTTGTGCTTCTGTTTTGGCTTCTCGAATTTAAATTTAAATTTAAATTGAGGCAATTTTAAACCCTTTTGCCAGGATAATTTGTGTCCCAAATTGAACTAGTTAGTGCTGCTCGTAGGTATGTGTATACTTTTCAGCAGCACGTTTCGGCTTCCCTCCTGACACTTAAATTGTATCAAATGCAATGGCAATTAGCTCAAATGCTGTATAAATTCCTGTGCATTTAAGTCATTAGTGAGGAAAAATTTCATTACACTTTGCAGAGTTCGTGAGAACGCAATTCCCTCCGGTCCTTGTGCTCCTTAAGGGACGCAATACAGAACGGCATTCAAAAATGTTCCCCAAAAAAATGCGTAGAAAATGACAAAATAAACGAGTGGGTCTCTGTGTGTGTGGGACTAGAAGGTTGGAGATTCAGCTCCCAGGATGCTCTCCACATGAGCGACAGCAACCAACACGTACGAAACGCATAAACATTCTTGCCTAAGTGAGTTTGTACATAAATTTTGGCCCAACTTGCGTTGCAGGATGCGTTACAAGGAGCCATTGGTGAATGGCTCCGACTTTGGCTTGAATTGTGGGTGAAGTTATTCAAAAATCCATGGACAGAGTCAGCTTGAGTGCTAAGCTGACTCTGGCTGACTCGGTTTTGGGGTTTTCTTTTATTTATGTTGCCGCAGGCAAATGCAACCGGACTGTTGATGTATGTCCTTCAACTGCTCTCTCCTGTATTTTCGATCTAGTGGTTATATGATTGGTGGTTCTGACTAAGGAAATTATTAACGATCAAGTGGTTAACTAACTAAATTAAAGGGATTTGAATAAATTTTATCTTAATATTTATTTCTTTACGGTTCAAAAGAGTTAAAATACCTTTAATAAAAAAATAAAAAATAAACCAACATATTTTTATTGAATTCTTATACATACCACATATGTACATACAAAATAGAAATCGTAAAGAATGTTGTAAATATTTTGAATTGGTTGTGATATTTGTATTGCAATTTGGTTTCAAGAGAATAATACATATCTTAATTTCTTATTTTTTCCTTATTATATTCGTTTAAAACATTCTCTAACTTAATATTAATTTATTAAGAATAAATTAAACTAAAAATTCTGCTTATTTAAGTTATAAACAAAAGTCAGCCTTGACAAATCAATTTAGATTTTCGTGAAAACAGCGATTTCTTGGCTCTAGAATTCTAGTCGTTACAGGAACTGAATTAATAATGAAATCCTGGTTGAATTACTCAACGATTCATGGCGATATCATTGGCTGTTTGCATTATGCAAGCATTGCCGGTCCTTTGAGGTTTGATGGCATTATCCGGACACCCGCACACACACACACACATACACTAACACACTGACGCAGCCGAGGACGAAGCGCACACAGTTGCGCTGGCAAAGAAGCAACTTTAGTAGCATACTTCATGGCGTCGCGGCTTAAGAGAGAGAAAGCGAGCGTCCAAGAGCAACGCTCGGCGAAAGAGAAGCAGAGCGGCGACGAGAAGAGACGCCAGTCCGCATTACTGACCTACATTAAGTAAAAATATATTTATGCCGGCTGCCAAATTGGTTCCCCAAAGCATTGGCAGCTCCCCCCTCAGCCCCCTTCCTGGGCCCCTTGACTATGACGGATATGATTGTTGGTTGCTGCTCCCGGTTGTCCGGCTTCCCCGCGCCACTTGCAACTATTACAGCCTTTGTGGTTGCTGCTGGCTTTAATAATAATGGTTTGTAATTTGCATAAATAATGTTTGATTTTTGCATTGATGAGAGGCCAGTTCGGTGTGTGTGTGTGCTTGTTTCTGGGGCATTTTAAATGATTGAGAGCTGGCGAATGGCCACGGAATTTCGGTTCAATTTGTGCATATAAATCGATAAATTAGTAAATCGATAAATCAAACGAACAGCCGCTGATCAGATTCTTGTTCGGGGTCAGATGCTAGTTCCGATACGAAGCTATTAGTTTGACTTGTTTACCTAACCCTCTGATTTCTTAACTCACAGCCAGGCGCTGTTAACGTGGCTAACAGAGCTCCAGACTCCTGTTGCGCTCTTTCAGGACCTGTCTGTAGCTCTCTTTGCCTTCGGCCCTCGTGCATGCTCGGCTATTCGACGAGTCCTTGCCGAACTCCACGAACTCCGAGCCGAAGGCCGCTCGGGTCTCGGTTGCCGATGGCAAGGCGGCGAGGACTTTGTGTAATCAGTGCGTGCTGCTAAGCAAATTAGTTTAGTATGGTTTTAGTGCGCAACGCTGATGGACGCGTTAGCCTGCAGCTCTTAACCCGTTAGTGCCGACAGTTGACGCGTTCGCGATTCGATTCGAGACAAGACGAGTGAAGTTCCCCAAGTACCAAGTACCAAGTACCCAAGTTTCCACTTTCCCTTAGACAGTGTCTCCGAAATGCCGGAATATAGCGCCCAGCAGCGTACGTAAGCAGGGGAAACGGCAGAAACTATATAAATAAATAAGTGAAAGACACAACTGGAGACGCTGGATGCCAACTTCAATTTGGTACTTCATTTTTCACAGCCCGCTTAACGCAAATTGCGCCGGTCCTCGGCTCCTTGCTGGGAACTTAGAGCCGGGAGCCTGAAAGCCATTGGGTCCTTGCATTCCGTTTACCCCTTCTCCCTCTGGCAGATTGCATTTTTTTGGAGGCCCAGTCGAGCGCGGCTCATTAAATGGCAAAAAAAAAATATATATATCTATGTATGTATGTTGGTAGCAAAGGACCTACTGACGGACGGATAGCACAATCACAGCATGTTTGCCGGTTTACGGCATTTATGGAAGAGCCCTAGCGGCATTTTGCAGCTGCGGTGTTTTATTCGGAATTTCACTTTGACTGTCACGCCAATTGAATTAATTAAACCGCGGAATTTAGGATTTAATTTGACATTTAATTATTGCAATTAAAAGTGGCCTGCAGAGAGCAGCCGCAACACGAAAAGCAACAACAACCAAACATAGCAGATAAAACGACCAGGATTAGAGCCACGCAGGATGAAATGGAATTATGGAAAACGGTGGAAAAAACGAGAAATTACTTTCACAAGTTCTTGACAACAAAGGGAAATTTGACATTACATTTTCTTTGTGCTAACAACGATAATTATCGTTATAATTAAAACGATTAAAAACAGCACAATGCCATATAAGCCACATTAAAGCCAATACTAGGAAAATAATTACCTATAGATAAAATATACATGTTGGCTATAGGTTTCTTTTGAGAGAAACAAATTTATAATATTCAGTTGTATTATCTTTATTTTTTATATTTATTAAGAAGCAAATAAAATCCGCATCTTATTTTAGAGTGATTGAATGATTATGTGTTGAAACTTGTTCCGAATTAAAGGTTTAGAATAAACTTCTATTTTGCAAGATATCATCATAATCTAATTTTAGCCAAAAGAAACCTTTTCTTTACTCAGAAGTGATACTAAGCCAGTTAGCTTACGCTTAGTGCCTTACACAGATTCACAAGCTTAAGAAATTAATCATTGAAATACACTTTTAATTACCAATATTTAATATGCATTAAATAATTGTATTACCTTCATATATTAGCACTAATTGGTCTACTGGACTTGGTCAGTAAATAGATTAAGTTGGCTTTGACAACTGCTCTATCAGCTCTATCTGATAAAGTCGATCTGAGTCTCTATATCTCACATATAGTTAGACTTTTATTTTAAGGCAGAGAACCATTAATGAAAACATTTATCTAAGAGTTAGATTTTAAATTAACAATATTATAAAATTACTTTTCATTACTTCCTGTTGTTAGAGTCTCCCCCTATATGGATTCACTGTAATTATTTACTAACGATGCAACTTGCAATAATAATAAGCGCTTGTTTTGCACCAGTACACTTTTTGACAATATTTGGTTTGTTACTTTTTGTTTATGGCTTTCGCTGTGGAAAATAGAGCAAAAGCTGGGTATAACTGAATTATTCGGACCCACATCAAGTGTCAGACAAGCGGGGAGAATGAAATAAAATTTGGCTTCGTTGTTACTACCAATACGGGGAGCACTGTTAGCCAGTCCTAATGAATAGGTGGGTGGGAAAGGGGGCTTGGTGCAAAACTATCAAATAAAACGTGTAGCCGACCACACAATTACACGCAATATTTTCGCACATGCACACACCAAACGAATTTCGTATAAACAACAACGGGAACACGAAATTTTTCCACTGAACGTATGGGTAATATATGATGAAAAAAGTACACTGGAAAAAATATAGGAAAATTAATTAGTAATAAATACTTATGAATTTTAAAAATTCAATATTAATTTTAATAGGTTACAGGTTAAACTTTAAATTATAAATTTAAATTAACAAATTGAAACAAAATAACTTGTATAAAAAAGTTTTATTTCCACAAATTCCCTAATTTTTATTTTAAAATTAACCTTGTAATTATTTTTTCCAATAAATACCCACATTTATTTCAAGTGTAGTGGCATGCCTTCCAAATAAACGACATAAAATATGCGCCGACATTTACACACACTCGCACACACGGTAGCTCACACACCGACACACACACACACACGATGCACCGCGTGGCAGCGACCGCAGTGTGAGTGTGCGGGAAATATTTTATGCACTTTATGCGGCTTGGACGCTGCTTGCTGCCGGGTATCGCTAATTAGGCAATATGCACTTGATTGTGTTATAATCATTAAAACCGGAAATGCATGGCCAACCCATACAACACAAACGAGCGGGCTCACATGCACACGGCAACAAACTCCTGCTCCTGCATATGCATGCTGTCAGCTGGCAGCGTACATTTCTCTGCATATTCCCCCAAAAGAGGTGAAAAATATTTCAACAGAGTTTTGCATTTCTATCTCACAATAAGGGGCAAAGGTTTGATTTGATCACCGAAGCCTGTAATACCCTTCGACTGAATATAGTTTACATTTAAGGGTATAAGTATATATAAGGAAGGTGCAGTTACAAAATTGAATCAGTATTATTAACAAATATTCGGAATAATTCAACTTGATTCCTTTAATTTTTCAAAAAAGAAATACTTAAAATAGATTTTTGGTTGAATTAACAGCAGTTGTGTTAAGCATTATACCAAAAATTACACACACTTTACAGGTTAAAAAAATAAACGTATTTGCAGCTCAAAATATTTTATTGAATATAAAAACATTTATTTTTAAATCTATACTAATTTCTCGGGTACTTGTGATAGTCTCAATTAAGCTGATCAACTTCAATAGTGTATAAGGATGCTTAAGCTCTTAGGCAACATCAAAAAACACTCAAAAAGGGTATAGAAAACAAAAAAAATAACCACACGAGTGCTGCAAAGGTGATTTGGTTAGTTTTTCCATAGTTTCCAGCTTCCAGAGGTGGCTCTCTCCCCTAGCCAGCCTGTAGATTTTGCAAATATTAATTGCATTTTCGAAAAAGGGCTCTTTAAAGACCCGATCCTGAAAAATCTGCAATTCTGCTGGGGTCCGCTTCGACCCACCGAGAGAGTCACATCAATGGTCAGGAAACGGAAGTGGGGGAAAGCAAACACGTGTCGGAAAAATGGCTGCTTGCAACAATGTTGACACACACATACACACAGCAACACACACACTCACACATACTTATGGCAAGCCCGCATTGCATATGTAAAGCTGCTTGTAAGCTGGCCAATTTTTTATGCATTTATGCATTTTCATCCGCGCTGCAGCAGCTCCTCGCGTCCCCCGTCCACTGCCCGCTTTTTATTAAAGTTTGCCGTTAAGAAAGGCGGAGGAGCGCCGCAACAATCGGCTACGCCCACAGCCCAAGCTGCTGCTGCTTCTGCTGCCCATGCCCAAACGCCTTTTTGTAGGTTAATCAAATGCAAGGCGAAAAAAATACACACACTGTGAGGGAAATGCAACTGCTGCTTCTGCTGCTGCTGCGGCGCTCCTTCTGCTGGCTAGTTAGTGGCAGCGGGCGTTGGAGCAAACATTTTCCCATCTTTTTATATACGCATTTCGCATGGCTTGTTATATTAAAAGAAAAAGCAACCTCCCCTCTCCAAGAGGAGAGACAAGGCGGAGAAAAACGAGGAGCAGCCCCTGGCAACTGACAGCCGAGATGGACGGGGCTGTGATTTGATTTTTATTCCGAGCGATGCACAGCAGCAGCACTGGACAGATGAGTTATGGCGAAAGCTGTAAATGCACGTTGTGGCCGGGTCTCAAATTAATTAGATTGGCCAGAGATGGAGACAAATGCAGGGCTGCTAAGACATGGTACCAAATATTAATTCAAAACGGAAGAGTGGAAGAGTGTTTGTGGCATTTGACACTTGGTTAATAAGATGTTCTTAATTTATCTCCAGGATAATACATTTTACAAAAATATTTAAGTAGGGCTGATATGAGAAATTACATAAGGATATAGCTAGATTAATTCAGCTGTTGATGCTGATTAAGAAAACAAATATTTAAACTTACAAAATTAAATATCACTTCTTAGATACCTAATGTTTGCAGAAAATTTACAACAAGCTAAAAAATAATAATGAATTTCTTACACATTGCAATTTAAATAACCCTCAAAATAAATCAATAAATTCTTCCTTTTCCAAGGTGCTAGACAATATAGTGGCAAAGGGATAAATAATTTAATTCAACTGCATTCCCACAAGCTTATTTAGATCGCCAAAAAAAAGGAGGATAAGAATGTTCCAGGCGATAGAGGAACCGCTCGTTCAATTTAATGCCCCATCCTGCATATTATCAGCGACAGCTACCGAGCTCCAGGGAGTTCCCAGGATGCCAGACAGTTCAGGTGACATAAACAAGCCCTTTATTTGGCATTCTGCTGCAGTTTCTGACACGCGAAAGTAGCAAAACGCTTGCACAAAAAGAATAACGAATGAAAGCGGCAAGGAATGCGGATAAGAGCAAAGTACACAAAAACCGAGCAGGAATGTCATATTAGAATAACTCGACTATGAGTTACCTTAAGAGTTTCTTTGCTCAAAATAAAGGAAAACCTGGGTATTTATATAGTTTTCACCTCTCTTCTCATGCCCTTCCATGAACACGAATATCCTCGACGAGTGCCAGAGTATAGAGCGAAATCGCGTGAGAAATATGAAGGCAGACAGAACGGGGGGATAAGGCAATGTATATACATACTTCTGTAGGTAAAATAATACTGGGGGCCCCGAGGGAGATATCATTTGTTATTTCATTTCCGAGACACGCCAGAGCAAAAAGCCGGAGAATGCAGGAATGCCGGGGATTAGCAACTGTCATTGACAGTTGGAAATCATAGATGCCATTTGGCTGGCTGCAAATCGCTGGCCGCATTTCGTTGTTTGTCATTTAACGATTGACAGCTGGCGATAAACCGAATGTAGCGACAGGAAACGGCACGGAAGCCCGGCCAAGACAAAGGCGGGCAAAGGCAAACACACAATAAACGAAATAAAAACAGCCGGAGCCAAGACACCTCCATCCAGCCATCCAATAGAAATGTTAATGACGCAGCCAGAAAGGTGTCAACCTGCTTCGGCATGGGTTTCGTTTCGGCCAAGATTGCCAAGTTAGCCATCGAGCCAGCCAGCCAGCCATCGGCATGGGCTTTTCGTGTCCTTCTCCATTTTCTCCGCACTTCTCCGGCTATTTATCATTATGATGTTGTTTGACTTGGCCGGACTGATTTGCCTTGGGAGCGGCAGATGGGTCTCCGGGTCTCTAAGCTGTTAATCAAAGATAGCCCACCGATGGATGGAACAATGGGACGTAATGCGATGCCAAATCTCTCCTTGAGTGCATTCACTTGGGACCTAAGGTTGGGGGGGAATATCACTCATAATTTGGTAGGGAATAGAGTGCAATATGCATTATCTTTTAAATAGTTTCCTTCATTTTAATTAAATTTCTTTTGTTTTGTTAAGTACAAGATAAAAGATATAAACTTTCCCTTAAAGAAGTTCCTCTAAATATTTGTTAACTTGGAGAATTCTACGATTCAACTTTGTAATCAACTTGAACGACAAAAATTCTAAGAAAAACATATTCCCGCTCAATGGGATGTGTCACAAATTCAATCTTTTATACATGCTACCAATATGTTTCCAGCAAACGAACTGTTGGTATGTGTGCCACGCCCTCCACTCGTTCTGTTTTTTAGTCAATTACGCCCATAAATGTCAGGTCAACCCGCTACTGGCCACGCCACCTGTCATCCCGCCACCTCTCTCTGACCCGTTCTCGGTTGTTCCGCTACACGCCAGCCGGTTAAGCCAATTTATTAAATACAAAACCATTTGTCACATTTCATTCAAGTTTTCAGCACAGCGCCAGTTATCGCGTTTATGCGGGCCGTTCCCCTTGCTCGGTTTTGTGTCCGCTATCTTTACGATTGTGCCAGGACAGAATCCCGCCGAAAAGTGCCACAAAAATGGCCAGAGGCCACACAAAGGTGACAAAAAAAAGCCCCGACAAAGGAATAACAATGACAAAAGTCAGTCTGGGATTATTCTCCATTAATTTCCACCTGGTCAACTGATAATAAAACGGGCAAGCGGACAGCAAACCGCGATGATCCACGGCGGCAATAATGCACAGATAATACTCGTGGCGGCAATATTAATAACAGAAATGGGCGACCCTTTTTGGACATTTTGAAGGGAGGAAGTAGGAAGGTTGGGCAACGATTCCATCGAAATCATTGCCCGGGATCTGACCGCAATTAGTTGATTGCCAGCCAGCACTCAATTCCTTCAAAGATGGAAAGTGCTTTCAATTTCATAAGCGAACCGAGTGCAGAGCGTCCCTCCCCAGGAACTCGGTATCTTGCTCTGGCTATCTCGGGCACTCACTATAAGCCACACTCGACGGGAAATTAAACTTGTCCAAAAGTTTAAATGCCTTTCTGCCGCTTTCCGTTGCGTTGCGCTTGACTTTTGTTTTCAAGTTTTCTCGGGATTCCCCGTTGGCGTGACCGAGTCCTGGTTTCTCTCCTAGATGCTGCCTTTTCTCCCCCCAGTTTGAGTTTTCTAATTTGCTCGCTCCGAGCAATTAAAGAAAGCTCCGGCCTGCGCATACAGAATGTATAAAATGATACATATAGTTTATGGTACTATACATATATAAGTGGAGAGCAGAATGTGTAACTGAAAGCGACTTGCGGCCACACAAAATGTTGCATGCTGCTTATGGGGCAAATGAAGCATGTCAAGTTACCCATACGCCTCGTTGGCCCGCCTCAATTGGATCTGAAGCAGAGCTTGCCTGCTTCGAGTGGCTCTTGAAGTCCTGTGACCCTGAGTCGAGTTTGCAGTGGAAGCATAAACATGTGGTTTAAAAATTAAATACCTAGAATAAATACTTTAAAAACTGATGCAATCCTTAAACTTATTATATTTCAAACTGTTTTCTCTTTAAAATTTTAGTCATATTTAAATATTATATCTCCCCCGCGATCGTTAAGGTTTCACCCTCGTTTTTCAGCACAATTTGTAAACTGTTAACAGTTTTTTGCATCCTGCTTAATATGCAATCGTGCATAATTCATCAACGCATAGATTGTGGCCACAGGGGAGTTCAAGGGGCTGTATGTGCATAAATAATGGAATGATATTTAATAATGCAATGATGAAAACTTACTGCAGTGCCTGGGGGTTGAGGGGTTGGACTATGCAGACAGGAACCGGTCATAATAAATGCGTTAAAAAATTAAAAGCATGCCATTCACATCTGATATATATATTTTACATAAACTGAATATTCTTTTCCCCTGTTTACAGTGGGCCACATCCGCAGCCGAGTCGCCTCCAGTGATGCAATGGAAAACTTCTTCAATTTCCCGGCCAAGAGCCGAGCAAATTGAAGCGCATAAATATTTGAGTTTGAGCGTTACTGCGAATCGAAAGTGAAGTCGAAGGACTCCAAGTGAGATCCCGACAAGAGCAACCAAGTGCCGGAGCAGCCGGAGTGTAAACAATTACGAAAACGGACAGCGCGAAACAGGAATAACCCAGCCCAGTCAAAAACCGGCGTTAGCAAATAAAAAATGAAAATTAAAATTAAAATATTTCCGCTGGCAGCGGAAGCAGCGACGAGCCGCGGCGCTGCCCAGATGCAGCGGAAGCGCCGAATGCCGGAAATATCCTCGCGGCTAATTGTTGCCGCCGCCGCCATCGCCTCGCTCCTCTGCCTCTCCCGCTCGCTCTCGATCTCCGTGTGCGCCGCCCAGGAGAGCGACGACGAGGGCGACCTGCACCACCTGGAGCAGATGCACCACCTAGACCAGCACCCGGACTTTATAATCGGCGAGTCCGAGGAGCGCGATCACATTGCACATCATTTGGGTGAGTTGAGTTTTGACTTTAGTCCTTTAGGTTATATTTTCCTTACTTTTTGGAGCTAGTTTTTAAAAGAAGAGAAGAAATTCAAGACTTTTTCTTAGTTAATATTAATTTAGTTTCTGTTATAACTAACTTTAAACTAGGCAAAATATTTTTCTGTGTGTATACTCAAGAGTTAAGTGACTTATCCAGGCAACGGCAAACAGATTTATCATCTTCGCTTTTTCCTTCAGTAAGGAAATCGAACTGGGCTTTAACACGCTCTATTTGCTTTGGGTGCCTGTGTGTGCCGGTCACAAGGTCGAGTTTGGCGCCTTTGCCAAGTGCTAACAAAAAGTTTTGAGTGGCTTAAACTCTGCACCCTCGCCGGGGCTATCTGGATGTCATTTCAAGTGAATTATGTGACTGGCAGTCTGACCGGGTCCAAAAAACAGCTTGCCTCATTGGGCACACATGTCGGTGGGGAGAAGGGGTGAATAGGGAGCGGAGAGCGGGAAGCGGGATGGCTGGCAGCACGTGCTTGGTTAGCTTTAGTGGCTGTTTAAGTTGTCATTGTCCGCACAGAGCCCACAGCATAATTAAGGGGCGCACATGGCGTATGCGTATTGTGGCTCACTCCTGCCCTGACACAGGCCTGCTTCCTCTCGCTGTCGCTGTCGCTGTGACTGTCTCTGTCTCTGCCTCTTCCTGCGCCGCCCACACACACCCACACACACACAAGTGACCACTTAAGTTTTCTTTGTCTATGACTTGTGGGCAACAAGCTGCCTCCTGTGGCACGGCCTGCTTCCTCCTGCTGCTCCTTCTGCTCCGGCGGCTCAACAAGTGGACAAACGTTGACATTGCACACAATGTTGGATCCCTGAAAATATATTCTCCTCGCATGTGTGCCCTGCCTGCCTGCCTGCCTGGCTGGCTGTGTGGGTATCTACTTATGGCAAAAAGTGATTGACATTGTGATTGATGGCACTTTGGGTCGTCAGTTCTTGGGTTTATGACTTGACACGATGACCAACTATTCCGTTGTGACCCATGAATTTTTCCCAAAAAAAGGGTTTTCAAGTGAAATGTTTCCTCGTTCTGACGGGGATTTGCATACGAATTTTGGTTTGCAACTGCAGCTTTATAATTGAGAAAGGACTCTTTGTGGGGACTTATAAGGATTTCGGTGGACACAACAGTCAGCATTCAGAAAGACTTTTACTTTTAACACAATGTTGCTGGCTTTAATGGCTGAAGTTTTTCATTCAGTCCGGTTGAATAGTAGCTTTATACAATGAAAATTAAATAGAAAGTGAATTTTTGTTGCAAGTTCAAGTCGAAATAAATATTAAGTTTAATGTTTATTAATGATTACTTCTATTTATTGTCTTTCCTATTAACTAATCCGTTGAGCAAATATCTCTTTTCCGTTTCAATTTACACCTTTTTTTTACTATTTGCCTGCCATATCTGGGTTAGTCAAGGGACCACAGTCAGTTTTGATTCCGCTTTTGTCAAATTTAATTTCCCTGTATGGCTTTGCGCAATAGTTTTTCCAGTGGCTCGCTGCATTTCCACGTTTTCCCTTCGTATATCCGTTGGCTTTTTTTTGTTGTTTGTAGCTGCCGTTGCTGCTGATGTGCCGGCAATTGTTTGACAATTTTTCAACAATTTCCCCGTGGACTCCAACAACAAAAAAAGTCCTCCCCCTTCTTTGTCAATTCCCTTTTATTCCCAGCCATTTCCTTGTTGTACATTTTTTTGTTGTTTCTCGTTTTTTTTTTTAATGCCGGTGTGTGTTTGTGTGTTAGCTTTTTTCACACGCTTTCGCGCTGCATCTAAAAGTATGCAGGACATTTTACGCCGAGCGTGGCTTGCTGGCAGCGAAGTGGAGCTATGATCAAAACGGTGCGGGGGCGGAGGAGGAGGCTGCGGGGGCAGCACAACAATCACGGGGGCCGCTGGCCTTTGAGGTTGTGTTGGTGGGTGTGTGTGTGTGTGTGTGTGGGTGTGTTTGTCGCTGTTTATTTTCCTTAGCTTTTGTAATTTGTATTTTATTTGTGCCCCACTCTTGTTTTCCTTTTGCCGCTCGCCATTTGCTGTTGCGCTTTTCCGCTGTTGCCTCCTGGCGAATGCTTGTTTAAGCTTCATTTTTCATGTTACGCTGCTGGCCGCGTTTGAAGTTGCCTTTTGTAGTATAGGTAGCCTGCCTGGTGCCCACCTGATCTCCTGCGAGTGCCCAGTCAAATTTAATTTGCCGAATGTTGATCCTGGGACAGGACTGGGGACTGGGCCAACTCCCTGGGGAGTTGAGCACCGCAGCAGAAGGAGCCTGTCTTGCCGGATATCAAATATGCCGCACAACTCAATTAGCGAAAAGTTTCCGCGGCCCGAAATGAATACGCAAATAGAGGCGGAAGAACAAAGAGCAACACCTGCGCGAAATCTTTCAAATGCAGAGAGTGAGAGGGAGAGATTTTATCAAGACTTTAATTTATGACGGGGAATCAAATCAAAATATATATTGGATAAGTTTGGTAAACAAAGTTATATATATATATATATATATATATATATATATATATATATATATATATATATATATATATATATATATNATATATATATATATATATATATATATATATTCAAAGAAAATTCGGTTTAGGAACTCTACAAAATATTATTATTGGAACTGTAAGTCTAAAATGCTATACTATTTCCAACAAAATAAAATCCAATCAGCCTTTAAATAAGAGATAATTAAATTATCTAAAATATATCTTCAGTTAATTTCCTATAATATTCAATTATCCAGGGAAATAAACTCACACCATTTTTCACAGTGTGCCAACTCTAGGTCTTCCTTTCTTCTTGGTGTTCATCTTTCCGTTGAGGCCAGAGGAAATGCATGAAAGTTGCAACAAAGTAAGAGATCTGCTTTTCCGCTGTCGGGAATGGAAGCCATATCACGTTCGCAGCTTCGCCAAGTTTTATCATCACTTTAAAGCGATGTGATGCGCCGCCAAAGTTGGCTTAGAAACTTGGCCAGCAAGAGATTGATGGCCGGCCCTTGAAGGTGTTGCTTACAGCTAAGGCACATCTGAGTCTTAGACAAAGACAAGTTAGAGATGGCAGCAAGATTGATATAACAAAATCATTTAGATAATTTAAAGTGACAGTCGAAATTGAGAAATATTTAGATATATCAAAAGAGATTTTTAAACTAAAGAAGTCTGGTAGACTTTCGCACCTGTGATTTTTTTTAATATAAAATAAAATTTGATAAATTATATTAAGGACTTCGGCGCTGTAAGGCTAACTCAGTATGCAACCCCCGAGGCCTGTGTAAATTCGCCTAATTGGAATCATTAGCCGGGCCAAAGCAAACACTTACAAACACTTAGGAATCATAGACAAATTTGGGCAAATTTGGGGCAGTTGTTGACACCTCCCCAAATGATAATCCGGCGATTCCCTCTCCGCTTCCTCTGCCCGTCGTCTGGCAGGCCAATAAATCATCTGGGCCGGCGGCCAGGACTTGGCTTAGATGCGTTAAGAAAATCAACAGCCCCTGTCTGTCTGTGGCAGCAGGTGCTCCTCTTCCCAGCGATGGGAGCGTCTATGTATTGAAATTTCGTAAGCCTTCGGCGGAGAGCCCTGCGGCTATGCGTGAGGATGTTTGAGCTTGGCCCGCGTTTTTGTTGCATAATTTTCGGTGCTCTGGCAAAATATATTTTCATTTGTTTGCCCTTGTTTTTGCCGTTTTGTTTTGGCTACGCCTTCGCCGTGTTTGGGCTGCTCCTCCACCTCCATCTCCCTCTCCGTATCCATCTCCCTTCTCCTCTTACTGCCACTGGAACTGCGCCTGCTTCCTGTAACTGCGTGGTCCCCTTCCGGTTCCGCTGCCTGCTCCTTGTAGCTTGTAGCTGTCTCATTGTCTGCCAGCGACAATGTTCGGATGGGAAATTTAAGGCATATTTCTTGGCGCTGTGCCGCAGGAAAAATGGCATAATAAATAAATCTACTTTGAATTAGCGCCATTTACTTTACATTTATTCTCCGCCGCCGTGCAATTTATAGCGCTCAACGTACTCTATACCCCGGCCTTCTTCGCCCGTTTCTCTTTTTTTTACTTAAAGATTTCCGAGCGTTTGTTGTTTCTGTCGTTTCAATTTGGCGGCGCGTGCTTTTTGGCTAATGAAGTTTTGAGGTTAGGCGGCAGGAAAATGGGAGCTGCCCTCTAGGTGTGCAGCTAAGTGGACACAAAATGGGGGTCGCTTTAAAATTAAATTTGTGAAATATATAAAAGCTTTAATTATTCATATACCTAAAGCATTTTCTAAGCCATAAAGCATTGAAGTATTTTTTACTGTTTATTATGAGTAAATTTTAAAGATTTATTTTCATTATTTTAAGCTAAAGCCAACGGAAAAGAGATATGATGTATTTTTCTTAATCTTTATTATCGTTTGATAGAGCATTTATTAAATAAATTATCGTTAATTTAGCATATTGTTTATTAAAAGTAGTCAAGGCGAAAGTAACCTACAATGCCTTTCCTTTTTTTGTCTTTCATTACATTTCAAAACCTGAAACTAGTTCAGCTTGAATGACTTAACTTTAATTTTCACTACATTCCATGAAAATCCGCAAGTAAAATAATGGAGCAGATTCGATAGCAATCAAAGCTTATCTAGGATATATAACACTTTTTCTCCCACGTAGATAAAGTTAAAAATAATCTAAAGATTAGGGGCGTAGAACATATCTGGAAACAATTAACTAGAATCCTTTCTTGGCTGTAACTAAAACTGGCAGACACGCTGTCGGTTTGAGTCGTGAATCCTTATCGAGATCCAACTGGGGCTGCTGGCTGCTGCCCCACCAGTCTCATGCAACTCAATTGCCACAGAGTTGCTGGCAATCTCGAAATGTTCATCACAATCCCCGGCTTCCGGGCCGCCCTGCTCCATCCTTCATTAAGTCGCGCTGCGAATCTTTCACGGTCACGTCGTATTGCCTGCAAATCACGTCATGCTAAGCATAAAAAGAGCAACAGCGGCGGCGGGCCAAAAAGGCGAACTTTTTGGGGGCAACTTTCACAACTCTTTGCCTCGGTTTGGTTTTTGTGTGCGCGCCGTCTCGAGCGGTGGCACGTAGCAAGTCCTGGCAACATTTGTTGGCCCGCTCGATGCGTTTTCCATGTCTGCACATGGGCCAGAAGCCGCAAGGATATGGGGAATATAGAGAAAGGAATATGGGGAAATGGGAAGTGACAGGCGCCTGCAAGTATGCAACACAAAATATTACAAACAGCAGCCAGACCAAGAAACTTGTTCGCCAGCAGTTGATGTTTGCTGGCTCCCCGCTCCATGACTTCCCTTCCTCCTCCTCCACCGAACAATTCTCGCAATCTACATAGGAGAAATCGAATTTATTGCATACTTTTGTGCGTTTGCGGCAGCCACAAAATGTATTTGCATTGCCAGCCAGCTGCGACAGTTGTGTGGGGAAAGTCGGTCGTAGGAAAGTAGTCTCCTTCCTCCTCCTCCGGCCTGGCCGGTTAGCATGTGCCCGGACTGCCCCGGCTTTTATTAAAATGCAAACGGCTCCGACTTCGACTTGGAGCAGTGGCAGCACGAAAATTAATTGAAAATTCGCAGCCCCTTTTGCTCGACTTCGCTTTCAAGCCTCTCGCCTCGCCTCGAATGGGAATCCATTTGCTTTATTGACTCGTCTGTCTGCACGCACGGAGACACGCGTTCAAGGTCTCTCCGGTTATAGATGACATTATTTTATGCGGCTGGCGGAGTACCATAAGTACGTCTAAGTGTGCCAAGGTGCCGGCCCAAATGGATAAGAAAATCAATAACGAAAATAGTGGGACGGTTAAGGAAAATAGAAAATAGTACCTAGTAGATCTCATTCTACTGCGAAACCTAAAGCTCTTTAATCAATTTAAGATTAAAGCAATAGTGTAGTTTGTAGATATTTGGAAAATGCATATTATTTCAACAAAATTGTCATACGAATTGCAAACGAAATTCTCTGTTAATTAAGTTATTCGCTTTCGATTTACCGGCTATATTTACATTTGCCACACTTCCCTCCGGCTGCTGGCCTCCATGCACACACTAAACGCGAGCTCATAAACGTAAATCTATTTACCCATTTGGCAGCATTTGCTAAATATTTTATGATGCGTGCCTGAAAATGCATTTTACCTGTTACCCGGGGGAATCGAGACCATTCCTCTCTCTACCCCAAAATAATCGATTCCGGCTGCTGCACAAAAGTCAAATTGCAACTTCATTTTGTGGCTGCGAAAATTACAAGCTGCTCTCAACCAACCCCGAAAAGGCGTTGGTGAAGCGACCCCAGAATATTGGAAAAATGCACGAAGGAAGAAAGGAAGGCAACTTTCTGGGCGTGTTGGGTGCGGTTTTTGGGGTTTCTGTCCGGGTATCTGTTTATATTCCTCACCCACTCCTTGCCACAAATTGAATTTGCACTAAGGATAACCAAGCCAATATTAACTGCCTCTCTAAATGTTCACTTTCTCGGTCCTCCTTCGACTCCTGCACACTCCATCTCTCCATCTGTGGCGCTGGCACTGGATCAACACTTTTCACGGCTCGACGGCACTCGGAATGAAATCTCGCAGCGGAAATGCAAAATAAGGATGAGCTACTTGAGGACATACGCGAGGATACGGTCGTCAATGCGATACCCGAGAAAGGTAAGTCGCTGTTATTCCACCTCATCCTCCACAGCTTGAATTTCCATATATGTTATGTACACTCGGGGAAGCGACAACGTCTGCAGAAAATTTTTAAACCCCTCCGATGGGGTACATGCAGCGTGCGATTAGCTTCGAGTGTAAACTAAGAGGATAAAGTGTGGCTTTTAGGTGCCTCATTTGTTACAGAAGCATTGATAAAGACTTTATTTTGTTCTGAATTTGGAATGGCATAATATTTGCTATTGATTATGATTCTAAAGGGGAAGACATAACTTATTACTTTGCACATTTAAACTGAAATTATCATATTACAACTAGTTAATAGTCAACAGTAATAACTTTCCCTCACTTTCATGTTTGATAAACAGTAATTCATCAATTTTGGCAAATTAAAGCGAGGGAATATTGCAGCAAGTTAAATATGGAATATTCCAGCAATGTGTTAATATTTAAAAAGGCTAAATTAATAGCAAACATGCATCTTAATAGTTGGAATATTAATTATACATCTGCGATAATATGTAATATATATTTGTATATTATTATATACTACTTCTTAGGAATGCATAAACTTTCAATCTATAACATTAATTAAACAAGACTTGAATTCATTAAAAAAGGACCTGCTCATTGATTTCTTAATTATAGTCATAATTAAGAGTATTTAATTGTCAGCCTTCTGAGTCCACCTGAGTTTGCAGTCGCATCGTTTTTATATCGTTTTACTTATCCCCAGTGTCGTCACGTGCTACCAGCTTCCCCGCCCTCGTCCCTGCCCCCAAACGGCCCCATTAACTCAGTTTTTCCCCCCACCAACCTTACCTCGCTTTCCCGCCGCCCATTGGCAGGGCCCCGAGTGTCTCTGAATGCGAGTTGCTTTAGCTCTTGTCGCAGTCTTTTTTCTCGCTTTTAAATTTTATTTATTGTAAATTGTATTTGAAACGTGCTGAGGTTCAGTTCCCTCTGCAGACAAATGCTAAGCTTGCCCTTGGCATGGATACGGGATACAACATACTGGATACTGGATACTGGAAACTGGCAACTGTATATGGGGACAGGATATGGGAGAAAGTGAGGCAAGCCTGCACGCGAGTGTGTGTGTGTTTGTGCGTATCTCTGAGTGTGTCGTGCAACTTAATAGAGTTGTTTAGCATTTAAATAGCGCCATTTGCCTGTTGTTGCCTCTGCCTCTGGATGTTGCCGTTGCGCTTATTAAGTTGGAATGCCAGTCAAGTCGACTCGACTTAATAAAGTTGGCTTAAAGCAGCGGAAGGAGACGGCAAAATTGCGCCTAGTGAGCTTGAGAAAGTGGCCCATTAGCCGACTGCCGACTGGGCTAAGTCAAAGTGGTTTATAATATCAAATGGGGACTTGCCTATGCATGAGTGAGGAGCATTCGAAATGCATCTGGTTTCGGGTACATCAACTACTCCCAAGTGAACAGAAAGGTACACAAACAGAAATATATATAAAATGCCACTGCTTAAATCAAATATTAATAAGACAAGGAAAACTAGTTGAAATTATTCTTGCATTTTAATTATTATTTTGGCATCTTTGGAGTGCAAATTAATGTAAACAAAGCTCGATTTAAATTTTATAAATACATAATTATGAGAATAAAATGGAACTGAGGTGTGGTAATATTTTAATTACAATTTTAATAAAATTATACAAATATTCTATATATTTCTTACAGTAAAAATCAAGAGCTTATATTTGTAAACCATATTTAAAAATAATTTAAATTAAAACACACTTAAAGGCATCATTTGATAACCTCAACTTTGATCCATATTTTCATCAACATTTTCAATATAGAAATGGGCATAAATTTTGTTTCTGTGCAGAAAGTCTCTCAGGTTCAGTTGCGGAGTCTCCCCATGGCTGGGATTTTCTTCTCAACCACTAAGCCCCTCCAAGTACAGGCGCTAAACGGCGATTTGGAATTTCTTTCGTTACATCATAAACATTATGTTAAGCACCCGGCTCACCCACAAGGCCTGCCTGCGGCATATATATCCACTTCAGACACAAAGCATATGCACATTAAATCCTAATTTCATATGCCCATAAATCCACTAAACAATCACACTTTCAATCCCGAAGACGAAGCGAAAAATGTGTAACAAATTTTCACATATTCACATATTCACACACGACCGCCTCGCCGAAAGTATGCCATAAAAGCACTCGCACACACGCACCACCCAGGTCCTTGTCCTCGTCCTTATTGTATGGATGTATCAATAAGCGAAGGCAAATCAAATGAGTTGGCAAAAGGCGGCAGACGATGACGAAACAGTTTGCGAGACAGAGCAAGGACGGCCTGTTTTGGCATTGAAGCAGCCCAGGACTGTGTAATCGAGCTTATTAATGGGGGGAATCCTTCGGGGGAGTCCTCTGCTCTGAGGTAGAGCTATTTGGGCAATCTCTTCTATTAGGGGTCTCAATACAACTCGAAACCTTAGGCTGAAATGTCCTTATGCAACCACCCTTCAGAGGCTAGATCACATGGCTAACAATAGCTTATTGAAGATGTATTAATTGGTTAAATTTACTAAAAATGTGTGTATTAATTAGCTTAATCAGTTTAGGAAATAAATTAGTTTCTGGAATATACTATTGTATATTTATAAAACAATTATTTTTGGCGCACAAAGTCTACTTTCTGAGTTCCAAGTTCAATGCAAATTTTAAAAGCCAATTGTCTAGCTATATTTATATAATTAATAAAGTAATTAAGTGTTAGGTAATAAAAGATTATACATATTTAAATGAAAAGGAAAACCAGTCATATTTATTGAAAATTGTACATCATTACCTTGCAATGTGTTTATTAATTTAAATAAATTGCTTTACATATAAAGACTACCTATTATATATAGTCAAAAAATATAAAATATCAATTTTATTACCATGCCATAAGTTAAAAAATCCTAATTAAATTTAAATGGTAATATAAATGGTACTATTTTTTCTGTTTACTTAAATAACTAAATCGAATATATAACTCCCTAACATGTTGAATAATCCTCAACTGTAAGCATCCTTACATAATCTTGAATAATCCTCAACTGTAAGCATCCCTTATAGACAATTACCCTCCAAAAGGAAGGGTATCGTTTGACAACTCAAAACGTGATGTTTAGGAAAAGATTTGGCGACAATCATGGGCACACACACAAACAAAAACGACTTGCGGAAAGTTGCCCAGCTCATGAGGCTCTCAGCATTTTCCCCGCCGCAATTGAGATTTACGGCCGCATCAATAAACATCAAAAAACATTCGCCCCGCCCGGATCCGCGCCCTGGCTCTGGCCATCACCCTTGCTTATCGCCTTGTTTACGCATTTTAAGTACAAGATTGTTATGTGTTGATTTGCCTTAACCGATGCGTGCCCCGCATATGAGAAAAAGCCGCCGTCTGACGGCCTTTTTGTGTTTTGTTTTGTTTTTATTTTATTTTATTTTATTATATTACGCCGTGGCGTATGCGTAACGCAAACTTTGTCGGGGTCTCCGAGCTTGTCAGCGACAAACAAGTGCAAACACAAACACAAAGAGGGAGCAAGTTTTAAGCCAGTTCCCAGTTGCTCCCCCTTTTGCCGCCTACTGCCAAGGATAACCACAAATCTGTTGCATACTTGCGGGCGCGCCTTTAAAGTCAACGCGCTTTTCCAACGCTTCGCTGAGCATTCTCTAGAGAGAGCGGGTGTACGGGTGATCTAAGGGGGCGCGTGGGTGTGCGGGTGAGTGGGTGCCGCACTGGAAGGACTTTGATTGACTGGCTGAGCACTGGCTGACAGGCTGGGGAGTCTAGCCCACGACCGTTGATGTTGACGTGGGTTATGCTAAACACAGCCGAATGGCCTCGGTATCTGATTTAAATCGCAGCGCACAAATTAAATTAAATTAAATGCAATTTACTTTCATTACCTCGCATTTGTGTATTGAAAGCTGTCAGCCAGAAAACTGAAGTATTTAAGTGCGTGGCAAGCAATTATCGATTTACATTTAAATTACAAACTAATGAAAACATTTTTAGGTATTTGTTTTATTTAGAAAATATGTTTAAAATGTTTGATAATTATTTAAGTGTATAAGTGCGAAGCAAGCAATTATCGAGCTTCATTTACAAAATACAAACTAATGAAAACATTTTTAGATGTTAGTTTAATTTAGAAAATATGTCAAAAATGTTTAATACTTATAGCATTATTACGCTTTATGCTTCTATGAATTTAAATAAATTTATATGGGGGTGCAGCTGATAAAGTCAACAGATTTATGATTAACTTTAAATTAAAAGAACTATTTTAATTATATGTTAAATTTCTTAAAAAAGTATTTCAAAATACAGAAAATTTAGTAACAATAAAATATCACAAGTAGACTCAAACCTTTTTAAGTAAAGTTTAGTAAAATTTTTTAAAATTTTGCAAATGCCGTAATATTCTTAAAGAATATCCAGTTTTAAAATTCTCCCAACTGAAAATAATAAAAATAGTTACATTAAAACATAATTTAAACTCAAAGAAGAAAAGTTAATACCCAAAACGCATTCTTTCAAAGTAAAATCACAGTTTTTCTTACCCTTACCTTTTCACTTAAAATAAACTTCACTCAAAATGTTGTTAAAACAGTCGCTTTGTCTTAGAATTAAGGCTCTTAACTTAAATATTGGCGACATAAGTTAAGCTCCCCTATTCTAAGACAAGCCTGACCTTGGCACTTATCCTTTTCTCTGTGATCCTAGTGATGCGTTGAGGCTGCTCTTGAGTCCATTCGAAACTAAGGTAGATACAGATGTTTCTATTTTCCAATGCAGGAAACACCTGATATGTACCTTGTTCTAGACTACACTGATGACCAACTATCCTTCCTCTCTTCCAGATCTGCCCAAGTTCGGCGAGCTCCTGCAGAACGTGACGGTGCCCGTGAGCCGGGAGGCAGTGCTCCAGTGCGTGGTCGACAACCTGCAGACGTATAAGGTAAGTATGGGACACCTGAAGCGATCTTCCTCCTCACTGTCTGCCAGGAGCCGAGAGCAGGGAGTAGGTTAACGCCCGGCTTTCAGTAGAAACCGTTTGCACTTCATCGACCGAAACGTGGCTGAGTTCGGGCCTAGTTCTGCACCTTTGCGTGCCGCATGTCTGGATGACCCTTTTTTTTTGTGGTCACGTCCCGGGCCCCAGGACGCCGCTTTGATTTCGTGACACAGTGAAAGGCAAACAAAATGGTGAATTGCCGAAACGAAAGCGGCACAATGACACAAGGCACTTATAACCTAATATCCGATGGTATCTCGTCCGGTTAATACAGCCCGTTGTGTCCAGTTCGATGTTATCATTATCACTGTTGCATGGAGGCAGACAAATTGAAAGCTAGCGAAATTGATGTCCGAGCTGAGAGGCAAGACAACCATTTCTCTACCTTATAGCTTGAGGGCCTCGGCCGGGAGATCCAGGGTGTTGGAGTTCCGAGACGAGTTTGTTTGATCGCCAGAAAACGAAGACGATTTGGTGTGACGACCTCAGTTACCGGTGATCAAAGCCAACTCCTCGGACGCCTTCAGTGTTGTTGCACTTTCCACAGTTGACTTGGCTTTGCTGCCACGTTACAAGTGTCCCAGACCGTATAGCAAGTCAAATTCAGAGCTATGCAATCAGGAATACTCAGAACCTGGCACAAAAGTTGCACTGGCACCTGCACTCGGCCACTCGGAGCACCTGCAGTTGCTTTGGACTATATTTCATAATACCCCCGATGACAAAGGCGCCTCGAGGAAAGGTCTTTGCCAACCCGAGTATTAAGAATATGGAACAAAATGGAAATCAATTTAACCTGAGCCCCCGGGTCTGGCCCAGTTTCTACAGTTTTCTACCGTTTTCTACCGTTTTTCACCATTTTCCACTATTTTCCACCGGTTAGGCGCATTATCCAAGTGCTCTTCACCTCCGCGGCGACAGTTTCCTCCCGCTACCCGAGCTCTCTCTCTCCGGGGCGTAATAAATGAGCTCCGGCCACGCCACTTGGGCATTAGCATGGGGAAGAGGAAATCGCTGAACGTTTTAGTTTTACAACTCAAATCTAGCCAAATATAAACTGCTTCGTTTACTCCACTGTACACTTCTCGTTCGGCTAGATTGCGTGGCTACGTGTCGATACACAGACCATTTTAACGATACAAAATCACGTCATAACCAAAAATCATCGCATGAGCATAACTCACGCCGAGAAACGTGCCTGGATATTGCGTATACGTGATGTAAAGGAGTCGGACAAAGGATGGTATGTACCCACTATCCAGCTGCATATTCACATTTTCCCTTTCAGCTTATCTACCTACCTGTCGGTTGTCGAAGGATTGAGTGTACTTTAATTGCCTCTCCGCTTGCTAACAAATATTTATGTCCTGCCTATGCACAGCCCCGCAGGAGCAAGTCATAAGGCTCAAAACCTGTCTAATATACATATCTCTTTCGCATCGTTGTCAGGTACATGTGCCAAATAAACACGGATCCCATGAAGAGTCAAGTCGGTTACCTGGACGTTGTCGGTGAGTATTCGAATCCACTTTACGATTGCGTAATGCCCACAAACTCAACACGGTGAAGCACTCACTCCCCCCACATACGCACGGGAAAAACACTCGTAAAAAATATCAAAATCGCAGGTGTGCCTTTTGGTTTTTATTTATTTGCTCAACAAAAATGTTCTATAGGAAAATAGTTGTTTATTTTTAAGAGAGTAACTCTATTTTAAGAGTCTTTAAAATAAACTAAACTCTTCATAAATTTTTATTTGTTAGATTAAAGGCTAGCCAGAGAGCTGTAAAAAAAAGTATAATAATTTTCAAATAGTTTGAAAATATTTCTCCAACTGCAGGCTTACGCAATAAAATTGATGTATGTTACTCCAGGGGGAAGCTGAAATGAATTGTAATTTGTCTTGAGTGGCTCCCCGAACACCATGCGAACTGGGAGCCAGAACAAAGTTGCTGTTGATAGTTTTTCAAACTGCACTAATTGCTCGGCCAAGTGGCGATTGGAATGCAGAAACTGGGTTAGGCTGCCCGACCATAAACTGGCGCACAACTTCTAACTGCTCTCGATTGGGTCTAATTGCGAGGAGACGACGAGCAGGATATTCGGCTTAAGGCGGGCGCCTCCATGGCAACGGGCGGGCATTCGTTGGGAATTTTTCACTTAGCCAACACATTAGTTGGGGGCCCACAGAACAGCGCAGGAGAGCGAAAGGTAATGAAACAATTTACATGCTACGTGCACCTGTCCATGTCCATGTCCTGGTCTCGTCCATGTCCTGGCGTTAATTATTCAGACGGCGTAGACTTCGGTGCGGCACCGAAAAACCTCAGAGCAGACAGGGCTCAGGGGGTGAACCTGCCCCTTCCGCAAGCGAATTTAAAATGAATATGCCGCCCCGTTTCGGAGCTGAGGTTTCGGGTCTCGTTTCCGGTTGCCTCGCACCATCCGCATAAGTAACCACTCTGGTTGATTGTGTTTTCATTGATGTTGAAATTCATTAAGGACCCCCAGTCGTCCGTACGCCCCCCGATTATGCACTGGGCGAAACGGGGGCGAGATGTCTGCCTGTTGATTGCTTTCGCCGTGCCCTGTAAATGCTTCACACCCAACCGCACTAAGTCCCATAAGCAAAATGGCAAGCCGCTTTAAATCAGCGCGGCTTTTCCAGCTGCCGCTGACAAAGTGCGCGATTTCGTGGTGTATACTTTTCAGCGCGACCCTGCCAATCCACCGCCTAACGCCCAACGCCCACCACCCACAGCCCGACGTCCTTTAGCCCGCGCGATGGCAACCAACTATTATTGTTGTCGTCGCTGTAGTTGTATTTGCCACACCGCGAAATAAGCAAATAGTCGGCAACGCGGAAACGTTTAAGCTAGAGATGTGCACGTGATAGTATTTTCGTTACGTGTTTCACGGAACTTAAAATATGCTCACGACATTTTGTAAAATATTTAACAAATTTGAAACTATAATAAAGAATTAATTGTATATTTATTAGTCAAGCTTAAAAATTACTTATTATTTACACATTACATTTAATGAAGAAATAATTGTATATTTATTGTTAAAGCTTAAAAATTACGAATACGACACAAGAGAAAGTTGTGGTTCTTAAAAGAAAGGTTTATCTCATTTTGTGAACCTTAGCAAGTACAAAAATGTCTTGTATTTTATATGATTTTATTTAAATAATTATAATTTAAATGAAATGATGTCCTTTGTCACTGGCTCATCTCTAATCTAGGACTAGCTAGGTAAGCCAGTAAGGATACAAAAGGAAAGGGTGAGCTGGGAAAGCAAAGTTGACATAGGTTAGGGAAACGAAGAAGCGGCGAAGCTCTAATCAGCTTTAGACGGCTAGTTTCTTATCCAGTTGCAATATTTTATCAGATAAAGCTAATATATGTACATATCTACTATTAGCAAGAGTTAGTAAACTAGAGTTGTATTATTTAGCAAAAAATTAAATAGAAGAAAGCAGAACTTAAAAACCTTATAAACTTATACACCTGCACACCAATATTTAAAGTATATAAAACAAATACAAATAATAAAAAAATATTCCTAAATTTATTTTATTATTATGTTAAAAATTTAATACAAAAATATTTATATAAATTTTTATTTATATTTTTAAACAAATTCAATGCCTCTTGAAATGCTTTCGTCTAATTCCTTGAGCTGCACTAGCCAACAAAATCAATCATCAAATCCTCAGGTGCTTTGAATGCAATTTTGACACTTTGGCTCTCAGGCCCTGAGAGCAAAATCCGACTAAAATGCTTTTTGACAAAAACAAAAAAAAAGAAAAAATAGAGAAGAACTTCTGAAAAATACTGGCCCAAGCGAAATAAATTGTGAGCATATTTTCGGTTGACATTGCCGAATTTGCCTCGTATTTTCATCGCTGAACTTTTGTGGGCTTGTTTGTGGGTCTGTTTGTTGTTGTTCCTGGGGGCGATGATTGTTTTTATTTAACCAAAAGTGTATATATACATGTGGCTGCGTGGGGAAGCCAGCCAGGCATTGAATAATTTATATAGAGCAATATGTTTCTCAGTGGCGTTTTGCCCATGGTTAAATGGGCCTAGGCTGACCTAAGCCGTGGGGCTTGCAGTCAGTCCCATGAGCTGGATTGTTTTGAAAAGAGCTTTCAAAAATAGAAATATGAAAATAAAAATGAAGAAAATGAAAAATAATAACTGGAAAAAATATATAATTTTTATGGGGGAATATTTGAAATGCGATTGTGCTCTTACCCGATTAATAGAAAATGGATAGCGTCAGCTTTAGGCGGGATTTTAGACTCGAAAACACTTTAAATCTCGAATTGAGTGATTGCTTTGAGGCTTTAAGTTTCGGCAGCGATAATCCCGAAATCAGTCAAAATCCTATCAGCCATTGCCGCCATCTCAATCCAATTGAAATTAATTTCTGAGTCGCCAATTTAATCACACATCATTTCACCTGATTTCATAACTTATCAGCTCCCGCTGCGCACAATGACGGCGGCTGAGAAAAGAAATTGCCAGCCACGCCCACGCCCACTCAGTGCGCCCCCTTTCCACCCCCTGGCCGCCTTGTGCGACATGAGTCGGGCCATTAAGGGAAAAGTCAACACGGTAAAAGCGGCTGGAGCGAAGCCTACTTTCCACGTTCATTTTTGAGGGGGAACCAAGGCTCTGAGGGGGCTCCGGGAAAGAAGTCAAAGTACATTTTGTAAAACATGCACATCATTGTTGGCATGAAGACTTTGAAGTCGCATTGTGTGTGTGAGTCATAACTTGGCTTTTGGGCGAATGTCCTGTAAAATGGAACGAGCTGCCGAGGCAGCCAAGGCAATCAAAGGCAATAAAAGGAAAATCGACTGCTCCTAATAGAGGGAAACATTCACGGAACTAATTGGATTTCATGAAAAGGTGCCGAGAAGAATGATTGGACTGAGGCAGAGAGTATTCGATTTTGTAATTTTGCTAAAAATGTTTCTATATTTTCAGCAAGGATAAAAACAGATGAAATATATATGTCTGGCTTCTAAGTACTTTGTTCTTTTTATTTTCATTTACTTTAAAATGTTCTTTACCTTAAGTGTTTCTTATTATATACATTAACTTGCCTTAATGAAAATAATAATAACTAAGTTAAACTTGTAATATCTAATTTATCAAAACAACTCCTTCCAAGACCAAAGTATGTCATTTAAAAGACTTATTTCACAGTTTATTGATTTTTACATCTTAGTTTCTAACCTTAAATAAAATATGCGTATTTTGTAAGAAAAATACCTAAATAGTTCCTCCAAAACCATTTACAGTCTGTATTATCCTTTGGCATTAACTTTGTAAGAACATACAGACTAAATGTTTTCCGTAATTAAATGTTATGTTTTTGCCCGCAGCATGCTGGCTCCAGCCGCACGCCCTCATTCAAAATGTGACACTAGCTTTACCCGTACTCTCATTTTACTTTATTTATTTTTTTTGGCAACGAGCGATTTGCCAGGCGTAAAATTATAATTAAGTGTAAAGACTGGCAAGAGACGCACACACAGACACAAAGCGCTTCAGCTTTCTGTGTGGCCAAATGCCAAAATTTTCAGAATTCGTTGAGCTACCTGTCCGTCTCTGCCATGGCAAAGGGGAAGGGTATGGGGATAAGCTTTTATTTAATTGTGGCTTCTTTCTGAAAGTTGCAGGAGAAATTGCAGTCTTAATTTGGACTCGCAAAAATTGGTCCTGGATCCTTGACAACACCTTTTGCACACACAACACAGTCTACAGTCTTGAAGAGCTTAATGAAAATGTCTCAATTAAATTCGTCTCTTTCATGCAACCCACTTCATCATCATCAACAACAACAACAACTTCTGATGCTGGCACTGAAACTCCCACCTGTCTGACACCTGGCCAACGGTTCGCGCAAACAATTTGTACGCCGGCCCACACGGCGTATGAATAATATGTTGCCTGCAACTGGAACTGAAACTGAAACTGGAACTCGGTATCGGTGTCTCCGCGCACACGTTGCCGCACGTGTTCGGAACACATACACACAGTGCCCCCCGATATACTGGACTACCCGACCAGCACCGATATGGTAATACGTGAGGGCTCCAACGTAACCCTCAAGTGCGCCGCGACGGGCTCCCCGACCCCGACGATAACCTGGCGCCGCGAAGGTGGCGAACTGATACCGCTGCCCAACGGAGCCGAGGGTGAGTGCGTGCCCGCCGAGCATTAAATTTCATTACAAAACATTTTAAAGTTACTTCCACTTCCACACAACCGCAATTAAGTCCGGCCCCGAGTGTGTGTGCTCTCGCCTAATAACAAATCCAAGCCCTGCAATTTGCCTTATTAGGTTTACTCTGGCGTGCAAATGGCTGAACGGTTTTTTGAGTGGAATGTGTGCTGTTGGCCTAATGGACCCAAAGTGGGTTATACTGCATCCTGTAATCAGGATGAGATAAAAAGAACATCACCTGAAAATCACATGGGTTTGATTCGACCGTCAGTCAGGTATTGGACCGGGAAATTTATTTTCGGCAGAATTCTATATGTTATATATATATATGATAGAGCTGGTGCCGTGGCAAGCGAGTTGCATGCAATATGAGTGTGGCAAAAGAGGGCAGACATGCGGAATATGTGAGATTCGAAATTACCAGCGCTGCACAGGCATTGTCAGGGGAGTTGCTGCAACCGTGGAAGGCTGGCAATGCACTGGGAGAAAGACTATGCAGTGGAGTTTATGAGAAGAAAGATATTACTATATATTTACTTAGGTCTGCTTTTGTATTTAATATTTGTTTATTTAAACTACGAGCAATCTAAATATTTATTTGTGAGCAAGTTATTTACTTTTAAATTTGAAGAACTATTTATTTGACAAATTACGAATTACAAGTTCAGAATTATTCATTGATTTATCACAATTTCCACAATCCTTGTGTATTTATTATCCAGAACCTGGCATAACCTTATTAGTACCACTCGCATTTAATGTCACCACAGCGTATGAGTGATATATATTTTAACTCACAGCATCTACAAGTGTTTCTTTATTTTCCTCTGTTTATACCTTTATTTTTCTAAACGAACTCAACCTAATTTCTTTCGGTGTTTGCATAGAGATTTTCCAAGTTGCATATGCAATGAGAGCGAGATGATTAGCTGCAGGAGCAGCTTGACTTTGCAGAGTGTGTGTGTGAGATACCATTTTTCTTCTGGGCTGAGTACGAGTCACTTGAATCTGAATCTGAATCCAAATTTGAATGTGAATGTGAAAATAAGCCAGATGCGGCGACACTCTGGCTTATAAGCAGGATGTGCGAGAAGCGATTGCTGGCCATAGATTTAACCCATCGGTGGCTCCGATATTAATCGCATTCCATTCCTTTTTCACAGCCGTCGCCTACAACGGATCCTTCCTGACCATCGCCAAAGTGAACCGGCTGAACATGGGCGCCTATCTCTGCATCGCCTCCAATGGCATCCCGCCAACAGTCAGCAAGCGTGTGATGCTCATTGTGCACTGTGAGTATTTGGGGCTGGGCCGGGTCCCATCAATTTTAGCATATTTAAATATTTATAGTTCTGCGCCAGAGCACCGCATGGTGCAGGAGCAGGAGCAGGAGCAGGATGCTTCGCTCCAGACGAGACCACAGACAGAGTCACAGACTGCCATTGCGACGCACACACAAAGCGCCACTCGAAATCTTGCCTGGCTAAATATGCCCTGCATTTTAATTTTCCCAGGGAAAGCCCTGGGGAGTTGGGTGCCGGAAAATGCTGTACACTTTTAGGTGCCATGCATAAAGCAAATAATTAAGTGTGTGCTCAGCACCCGACCCCCGGCAGCTAGTTAGCATTTTTAGAGCACTTTGCCCTGCCTCTGGCTCTGGCTCTGACTCTGGCTCCCACTCTTTCTCTCCTTCGCTCTTCCTAATTAAATAAAAATGAGAATGGCTCAACAATTTGTTGGGTAACTTCATGGCACATGTTTGAGCCAAAAGTTTCGCCTTCGATTCCAACCGCAATTCGTTTCGGAACGGTTTCTGCTCCACTGGCAAAGCATTTTTTGTGGCTTTCAAATATAAAATTAAAAAGCAATTAATTCGAAACAATAAATGGCAACCGCAGCGAATTGCCGAACGGCAGCATAAAGCACTAGAAAAACAATAATAACGATATCGGACGGAATTTCTCTCGATAAATGGGAATTCTTTGTGCTCCACTCACCCGCCCACATTCCATCGGATCACCTGAACATTCCACACCTGACACACAACACATTCTAGCTATATCCTATATATATCCTATATATCCTATATAGCCTGCCCTCACCCCCTTTTTCATGACTGGCTGTGGCATTTTACTGCTGTTTTACAGTTCCACCCATGATTTGGATACAGAATCAATTAGTTGGCGCCGCCCTCGCGCAGAACATAACTCTGGAATGCCAGTCGGAGGCGTATCCCAAGTCCATCAACTACTGGATGAAGAACGACACGATAATAGTGCCAGGTGAGTGCGGGGAATCCATGAAAGGGATTGAAAATGTGCCTCAAAGTTTGTCATATCAATGAAGGTGTTATTCATACTTTAAGAAACAATATCAAGTAAGATTTTGTTCCGAATTCGCAGCTAGAAACTTACTTAATGAAGGACTTGCCCTCTTAAGCTGTCTCTTAATTTTCCTAGTTCAATTTCATTAGTGTCCGGTTTCCGGTGCCAACTTATTGTCCAAAAGACCTTTAACGATGGATGGGTCCATCTCCTCATTCGAGCTCTCTTCAATCGCCCACTCATCTTCACTGAGAAATGGACTGAACGCGATGACAAAAAGTGCTGCAGAGCACAAGTGAAAAAGCGTTGAAAAAAAAGAATAAACATTCAGACGAACACTCGAATCCGCGGTGGCAGAATAACTGCGGCGGCAGGGACGCTGCACTTCACTCCACACCACTTAACCCCCTGCAGCCGCGATGGACAGGAAGCGGCATCGTCATCGGCATAGGGGTCAGCGGCGGCAGTGGCGGCGGCAAAAAAAAAGTCACAGACATGCAGTCGGTATGCCGGCTCTGCCTTTTTTTCCAGTTATTTTCAAGTTGTTTTTTTGCCAAGCGGAGAAAATGGAAAAAACTGATTGAAAATGACCTCAAGTCAGTAGCAGTTGCCGACAGTCGCTGGATTTTAATGGAGTTTTCTGCTTTAGTTTTGAGCGAGTCCAAGGATTTTCCGCATAACCACAAAAAACGTTACAGTCCAACCAAAAGGACTCTTTATTGGTAGAAGGACTCTATGGACTCTGACTACGGCCTACGTCAGAGCTAAGCCAGCAAGTGCGCCCCTCTGTTTCGCCCCCGAAACTCAATTATTTCTAATCAAGACCAGGCCCAGATCTCCATCTCCATTTCCATCTCCATTCGGGCCATCACAATGGCATTCTGCTGGGGTAATCAGTCGCTTAACCGGCATGCATAACAATTACCGAACCTGGACGAAATGTAATGCTCGGCTTAGTGCTACTAAATCTAACCGACATCAAACGTAAATCAAAACCTGCATGACAAACAAAAACAGGGCACTGGCCCCCACAGGACTCGGACCGAGAACAGACTTGTTTTTGTATAAATTAAAACGAACCATTTGACAGGGGGGCCAGTCGGGTTAGAAAATCCTTCCAACTCCTCTCCCCTCCTTTAGTCAAGACAAACTTGGGTCTGCTCCAGTTGGATTCATCCGATCCGAGAGCCGAGTTGAGCTAAACTGAGCTGAGCTGACTTGGGCGAATGCAAAAGTTCTTTCTCAGTTAAATTACTTTGACAAGAAGCTCCAGAAAATAAGTGGGGAGAAGAGGGGTAAAGGGGCGTGGCCGAGTTCAGTCCGGAAAGGGGTTAAAGTTCGAAGCTGTGGCCGGGATAATGGAGCCTCTTTTCTCCTTTTCAGGTGAGCGCTTTGTGCCGGAAACCTTTGAGTCGGGCTACAAAATAACCATGCGCCTGACCATATGCGACGTCGACCTGCAGGACTTTGGAGCCTATCGCTGCGTCGCCAAGAACTCCCTGGGCGACACCGATGGCGCGATCAAACTGTATCGTAAGTATTTTCATTCGTAAGTAACAATGGCCGCCCCTGAATGCCATAACAGTTCCATTCGATGGCAATAACCGTAACTGTGACCATAAGCCCAAGAAACAATGGCCATAAGTCAGGCAGCCCTTGGCAATTAGGCGCAAACTATTTGCCCGACTTGGGCTTTTAATTAATTTAAGTCAATGACTCTGCGTGGGCCAACGGCAATATGTGTGTGTCTGTTGCCTCGATAAATACCCAAACAAAGGGTCAGTCGGGGGTCGAAGGTGACCAGACCGAATCCACTGTCAGTGATTGATTTACGAGTAGCAGGAGCAGGTTAATGCCAGGCCTAAGCTTACATGCTGAGAGAAATTGTAGCATATTTGAGTATTGTTTGTAAACTGGAGGAAATATTTAATATTAGTTTAGTAAAGGGAGAACAATAGGTTTCCTAGAAATTTCAGGATGGTATAACAAAATATACTCATAAGGCTTTTCTTTTACTTCTTCTTAGCAGAAATATATTTATAGTAAATGCAAATCAAATATTCAGGAGTCTTAGGCTTAGTGCTACTATATACTTAATTGGAATTTTGTGGTTTTAAAGGCCTTGGTCTAGGAACAGTGCATATTCCATTATGATTACTGGACATTGACCTGTATGTTTACCGCTGATAAACCAATCCCCTTTCCCTTCCCAGACATTCCCCAAACGACCACGATGACAACAATGGCTCCTACAGTATCCATCAACACAGTGCCCGTGGTCCTGGTGAAGTACAACAAAGGTGAGGCGTGGACTCTCACCCACATTAACCACAGAATCCTCTCACATCTGCATCTGCCACTCGCTTTTAGAACAACGCTACAACAGCGGCGGCAGCAACCAGAACCAAAACTCCAACGGAAATCCTTACAACTTCAATCCCGGCAACAGCCAGCAGAACTCGAAGACGCAGCGCAACAAGGGCAATGGCAAGGGCTCGGACCAGGCATCGTCCGGACTGAACAATGTCTATGTGGGTGCCACATCGAGTCTGTGGAACTCGCAGGATCACTACTCGTCCTCCTCCTCGCGGGGCAGGGATCATCACCAGCAGCAGCAGCAGATACACCAACAGCAGCAGCAACAGCACCACGGTAAGTGGGGAATTCTCTGGGGGATTGCCGGATTGCTGGCCCCCTAAAGCCACTTCAACCCGGGCAGCCGATTGATGGGGAATCCTTACCCCCGGCGGTGTTGTAGCATACCATAAATATTTCGCCATTTATTTTATGTTTATGACAAATCATAACGACTTTAGCTGCTTGGCTTAAGGGTCTTTGGCATGTCGTTGTCGGCACTTGTTAGATATAGATACTTTTGGCTCAAGCTGCGAGAAAAGCAACTTTTTTGTATTGTGGAGAGGATTGACTGGCTGGTTACCTTGGAAAATAAAAGTTAAGTATATATATAGACTGAAAAACTTGGTCAAACAGAAAAGGAAGGAGAAAACTTTTTGAAAAGATATTTATTTAATAAACTGACTATTTTTATATTGCAAAAAATAATAGATATTAAAATTAACTTATATTAAACCATCTTCGTTAGCCCAGCATACCCTTTTCTGACACTCTCAGAGTGTATAAATATTTGGCCAAAACATATGAAAGTATCTTCTAGTATCCCTCGTCCGTCTGTCTGTGAGTCCGCCTCTTTTTGTCGCGCTGCCAGTCATAATATGACTTTCTAGCATGCAAGGCTAGGGTTTCGGGGAACCACTCCTTCGGCCAGTTGCTGAGTTGACAATGTGTCCGCCGTAATGTGCTGCTAATGCGGACCATCGTAATGTACAATCTTCATAAATAATAAAGGGCTTTCGCCATTCGTTTTTGGCCAGAATTGGAGGAGAAATGGAGAAAGGAGGTGCCAATGAAACTATCGAACTTGAAGGTTAAAGCACAAGTCTTTCCCCCTGAAGCAGCTGGCAATCGATGAGCATAAAGTCTTGCACATCCTCCCGATTTCCCGCATGTCTCGGATCACACAATTGGCGACAATGCTCCCGGTTTCCTCTTCTTCTCGGTCCTCTTTTTTTTTTGCTGTCGTTAGTTTGTCCTCCTTGCTGCTTCGGCAAGGACGAATGCATAAAACTTTACAGGCCCTTTGCTGCGAAGTGGAAATTTTCTGCATACGCGCTTGACTAAAAATAAAATGCACTCGACAAAATCAAATCGAACAAATTGAATATGAGGCTAGGGAGGTAGGGAGGAGGGAGGCGGGAGGAGGCAGTGTGCTCGGAAAAGCGCAATATAAAAATAGCAGACAAATTGCACACGAGGCGTCAAGGCGATAGAGCTGCCCCCAGCTCCCGACTCCTGGCCCCTGGACTTATCCCGCCATCTGAAGCAATTTTTTGGCAACGCAAGCGAAATGTGGCATCCCCCGCTGGATGGCCATCCGTAAGCTACGCGGGGGGCGGGGGGGTGGTCGTTGGCTGAAGGAGGCAGGGTAGTAAATGGGGCTCTTGGCTGCGGGTGCTACAATGACGACAACTTTCAAGCGTTGCATGCAACGTCGTAAGCGCTGCGTTTACAGTTAGATTTATTACCTGCTAGATGTTGCACATATCGTGCCAGGCACCGTGTGTGACTGTGTATGTGTATGGTAGTGTGTTTGCTCCCCTTTCTACCCTCCCCAAGGGGGTAGCTGCGTGGGTGTGGCTTGTTCGCTTATCGTTGCCGGGTTTTGCATATGTCGCGACTGTTTTTGCCCCGTCCGCTGACACTTTAAGGCGGAACAAGCCAGCGACAAGCGAAGTTTCATGACCAAAGCCCAGTTTCCCAGTTTCCTAGTTAGCAAGGGACACAAGCACATGGAGTGGCATTGGGTCTTTCTCAACCACGTCATCGCTTTGCGGGCACTTGCAATTGGGTTAAATGAAAGTGATGCTATCATAAGGAAACCGCACAGCGATCTTGATTTTATGAACTTGACTTAATTTTTGACTGTTTGTTGTGGTTTATTTGGTAGATTTTCAGGGGTTTTACCATTTCTGAGGGAATTACGTTTCTGCGGGTAAAATATGATTCAAAATCAATACCATAATCAAAATCAAAGAGGTTTAAAAATCTATTAAAATAATAATCCAAAGGCTTCATAGCCGCCTTTTGATTATTATTTTAATCATACAAAAATATTAAGCCTATTTATTCAGGAATTGTATTCAATATTCAGGTATACAAATAAAAAAAAATATACACTCAATTTTTTACTTTCAACAATTTGTTGGAATTTTTTATATACTGATTTTTGAGACACAGCATATTCTGTTTAAATAAAATTCAGTATTATTTACATAATTTAGAATGTAATAATATTTAAAAGAACAATAATATTTGCTGAAATCAAGCTTAATAATTTAAATTTCTAATGTAATCAATTTAATTAACTCTTTGCCTTGTTCCTTGTTATATAAAATATGTTTACGCTTCATTGAGACTGCTTAATCAAGTTAATTGTTCTTGGTATTTATCAATTGCATACTTAATGTCCCAGTTATTTAAATTAAACCTCCACTTAAATTTCATCCGCATATTTCTCATATTTCCCAAATTAATCAATATTTGATACATCACCGCGATAGCTGCTATATTCCAAATCAAAATTGCAGAACCATTACGTTCTGTTAACAACAACAGGTATAACTAATGGTCGGGCTAAATGAATGAGTGTTAGCCTTGTGTCCAGATGCGCCAGCACTTATACACATGCCAATTAAATTCAATTTCCAATTATCACCGGATTCGGATTCGGACTCGGACTCGTATACCGGAGTGGAAGGGCGACGACATCCAATGGCTCGGCGCTTAGTCCGCCCGGAGCCACAGAACTGGTGTCGGCATTAAGTGCTGCAGATGCATTTGGCTCGCCACTTAAACTGTCATTAAATTGTTGCAATCAACCACAGAAGCTGACCCGGGCCAAGCTGTCTCTGCCATATTTAATTTGTTCGGCCAGCGGGCAAACAATATGGCACAAATTACAAGGAAATGCAATAAAAAGAAATTGCACCAGTTCCCGGATCCGGATCAAGCTCTGGATTCGGCAGTGTCCGGGGAGTTCATATGCGGACCCGCACTCGCAGCGGGTATGTCTACCTCCAGAGTCCGACCTCGGGCCGATGATTACTTCAGCATTCAGTGTCTGGTAATAATTTGCCTATAATTTGCACAAGCCGGCCCAGCTCCAAGTGCGACGAGTGAAAAATGATAAAGTAAATGAAATGCAACAGACAGCAACCGAATTGCCATCGCGTGCCGCGGGCATTTTATGGATGCAGTGCCGCCAAGTAGAGGCAGCACCCTTTTTTTCACCGAGGGGAAGGCGGAAGGGAGCTGGGAAACCCCGGGAAAAGCGGCTCCATAAATGTAACGCATGGCGGGCAAGCTGCGCTTTTCCTTTCATTTCGAGTAAGTGAACAGAGTCCCCGGAAATCGAGGTATGAAAGGTTCACGCAAATGGAGTTGAAGTTGAACTTTAAACGGGGAATATTCTTAAGAACTTTACCAGAACACGCAAGGAAAATTTGTTGTAATAACTTAAAGGAGTTAGAAAATCAAAAGTTACATTTATTGGTAATTTTATCTGGAAAGAACTTAATAAAACCAAATTTATATTTGATAAATTGGGTGTTCAGTTCAAGTTTCTAAATAAACGAATTATCTTTTAAGATTACAAGTTGAAGATTGGAAAATTCTTAAGAACTTTTCCAGAGCACATAAGGAAAATTTGTTGTAATAACATAAAGGTTTTATATAATTAGATGTCATATTTATTGGTAATTTTTTCTATAAAGAACTTATTAAACCAAACCTATATTTAATAAATTATGTGTAAAGATCAAGTTCCCAATTAAATTATTTATATTTTAAGATGAGTTGAATATCATTCAAGATAATTTCCATAAGTTAAGAAGAATTATTTAAAGAATTAATATAATATTTACCGCATCATTATATAAATTCTGTAAATACTTCTTTATGATTAATAATACAAAATATAAGATATGTTTTTGCTTTGCATTCATATTCATATCTAAAGGTTTATTTTCATATTCGATTTTTTCACTGTGCACCTTTAACTCCTTACACCAGATCCAGGTTCAGATACATGAGTATCATAAACAGATGCAATTTATTTCTATTAGGTCAACAGCACCCCGGGGATCGGGTGGGGGAATTATGCAGAAATTACTTAAAGTTTCAAGTAGTTCGCCTTCGGGTCTTCAACGAGGCCCAGTGTTTCAGCTAAAGCGTTTTGCTTTGGCAAACAGGACTTTCTTTGCTTTTCCAGCTTTCCCGACTGCCGCTTTTCCCCCATTTCCCCTGTTCCCCTCTGTTCCCCTCGTTCTCTGTTTACGCCTAAGCGCTTTAAAGACACCGTTGGGACTTTCTCGCCCTCACACAGACGCACGCATAAACACATGCTCAAACGTCAATAAAAATCAGCCACACAGACAGACAGACAGGACAAACGGGACCCCGGAGCGGGTGTTGGTATTGGTGTTACTCCTGGCGTTGGGGTTCGTGTTGGTGTTGCCGGCTTTCACACATGGAAATGTTTGCAGACGCCAGCAAAACAACCAAGGCAACGAGCCAGGAATGGCAGCGCAAAAGGAGTTTTGTGGAAAAGCTGCTTATGGGAAAAATACAAAAAAAAAAAACAGAGAAGGAAAAAAATAACTAAAAGACACACAGGCACAATCATACACCCTCACACCCACACCCTCACACACACACTGAGTCGCACACAGAGACAGACAAATAAATTTTGAACCCGGTGCAAAGCAATTTGCGCATTTCCGTTGTAAAAATAAAAGGGTTCTCGTTAAAAACAAAACGAAAAGGTCCCTGGATGGACCGAAAGTGAAGGACCAACCGCCGGGCCATATTTCATAGTTATGACAAAGTTCGTTCAATGCAATGAAGTTCGACTGCGGCGATTACGGTTTATGGGGTCAAACTTGTTGTTTTTTTTGTTTTTTTTGTTCAATCCCATTTCTGTCCCCGTTGATAGGATGGCATATGTAAGGAGAAAATCGAACAGTCTGTTAATTTAAGGATATTGTTTGCACAAAAGGGTTTACTTTGGATAACTCATTAGAGTGGTTGGAGGCTATGGACTTAATTTAGAGTATATTATATTGGCTTTTCGCTGTTTAAAAAAATAAATAAATCTGATTTATCAATTAAATGAAGCTACATAAAAAAACAGAGATAATTTCCAACAAGGACCTTTACATTTATGATTGCATATAGAATTTTCTTTTGTGAAAAACCATATTTAAACACCACGCTGATTTTTACCTGGACAAAAAAAGATTGATCTGTATTTAAATATATCAGTTCAACTTTTTATGCTTTGAATTCTGCTGCATTTATTATAATAAAATCAATTCATATTTATTATTAGTAAAATTACTTAATATTTGCACTATGAACACATGTCATTTTATTTGCTTAACTCTTTAAATACAAACAAAAAAACTTTAATTCTATTTTTTCACTCTAATAATTAAACTACATTCCCATCGTCTCCTTTAAACCTTTGCAACTCAAAGACCAAAACAAGGCTTTTATTTAATTGTATTCCTTTTCAAAATTGTACTCAATTTGTTCTCAAGCTGAAGCCACTATCGAATCAATTCAAATACCTTAACTAACTAGAATCCTTTGGATGCTTATTTTCTGGGCGGTCCGAAGGCTGCAACCGAAATAGTCCCGCAAACAATTGTTTGCAATCCACCTAATGACCAATGGCCTGGCCACGTCAAAGTCAAACAGGACCAAAACGAGGGGAGGGGCGGCGAAAAAAAAAACAAAAACAGAAGAAGAATCGACCAGATCCATTCCGAACCGAGCCGAACCGAACCCAGCACGCAAACAAATGTCCAATGAAACAGATTGCCGGGCAAACAAACAGCCGAAAAAGGAAGACTACGGGGCCAAAAAATACAAACTGCACGATAAATTGATGGCAAAAACAATACAGAGCCTTTGCACCACCTCCGCACTCTGTGAACCCCAGTTGGAAGTGCCCATTCTTCGGTCCCCGTGTGTCCTTGCGTACGGATACAGATACATATATGAACCTCCCACAAGTCCTGCCCGCTGTTTGGAATGCATGGCGCAAGGGTTTAACGCACTTAAGCAATAAAAATCGAAACAATTTTCGATGCTGCCAAGTGAAATTGAAACAAAATACCAGCAAGGACGAGGATGAGCCAGGATACTCTCGCTTTTCGCTTTTCCCGCCGGCCGGCCGGGCGGAGGCGAGTGGCCGAGCTTGGGGGGAAAAACTGTATAAGTGAGAATGTTATAAATAAGTGGGGCAGGCAAAGTTGTGTCCCTTTTATATGCAATACTTTCTGCTCAGCCAGTTGACAAACAGTTCGGGTTTGCGTATCCTGTATCCTGTATCCTGGGCCCACTGTCCTTGCCCCGTTTTATCTCTTTCGCATTGTCGCCTGCTACAAATGGCTGGCCATAAACGCATCCTGTGTCTATTGTTTATGCTCGTTGGCGTGTGGCAAGCGCATAATTGAAAAAGGACATTCGACTGATGACAGTCAAGTCCCCGGCAATATGAAGGGCACATCATAAAGTGGCATGTGGCAGTTGATTAAGTCAGCGAATAAAAACAAAGAACCCACAAAGGAACCGTAAATATTTCAATCAATCATTGATGGCTCTCTGTGACTCTCCAAGCCTAAGATAAAAAAGGATGTCCATTTTCAAATGGATAACGCACTTGTTTTATTCTGAAATCATTTCGACTTTAACATTATTCGACTTACTACAATATCATTGGTATTTTCTCTTTGTGTATTTTTCCAGGATCCGATCACAGCGCCACTTACCGCTCGGACGGCAAGAGCCCGCACCTCACGAAGCACGATGCCAAGTCCTTGACGGACGACCTGGATCGCATGCAGGATCTCAAGGGCTGGGCTCAGCGCCTGACTCCCTACGCACCGATATTTGGACTACCGTTAATACTGGCAGCCGGCTACCTGGGGGCGTGGCAGGATTAAACTATTGGTGTATAATTGTACAAAAAAAAAAGAAGTGAAGGGACATCCGCGCGGCGAGAGAAAAATAAAACCAAAGTTAGTCTAACTAAGGATACACTAATTCGTAAGCAATACCCCTATAAATCGTGTTGGTCAAAAACAAACTTTTATTTTTGTGCTGAGTGGAAGGAAGGAAAGTTGCTTACTGTAAAAAGTTGTTGATGTTTAAGGTAATCTAGCATTTAAGTGGCAGCAGAAGGAGAATAAAATATTGTGGGTTCTGTAAACGCAACGGAAATACAAAGTATTAGAATGTAAAACATAAGGGTTTAATAATAATAAAAATAATAATAAAATACAAAAACGTTCTTAAGCCTACCAATTGAGACTCGAGCCGAGGTTAGATCTAAGTCACCGGGGTAAGCCGATGCCATCACTCTTACTTTTAGCCCCGTTCTAGCTTAGTTCCCAAGCACTGCAAGCTGTATGATAAATATTACATAAACAATGTCATCTTGATTTAACAGAAACGAAATAAAAATGCCGTCTTAAAACATGTAAACTTCAGAAATAAATTGTTTTATTGCGGTATTCGAAGAGGGATTGTAAAGGTATTGAGGTAAGAAAGTCAAAGAGAACCTTAACCATGATGGTAAATTCTTATAGCTATATAAAAATATTAATATATAAATAAATATAAATAAAATTAATGGTGAATGAACATTCATATGTTTTTAAGAAGGAAAATAAATATTTATGCCTTGCAAGAACCTCTGGAAATGCATATCAAACACTTTGGTGGTCAGAGTAAACCTTTCCTTGTTGGTTTTATTTTCCTTTTTGTTTTGCAACAGCCCCGAAGCGAATATTTACTGAACCGCAAAATGTACTACACCCGACCCACCACCCACTGCCATTGTTTACTTTGCCGGCGAATTTGTGCGCCATCGGCGGCCCACATGGAAACATTTTTCATTTTCATTAAAAAAGTAAGCGCAACAAAAAACCCGCGCGACTTTATAATTTAATTTGAAAAGCGCAGGGCTGGCTAAAAGCAGAGCAGAACAGCAGCAGCACCATCAGAGTAGAGCGCAGAAACACAAAAAATAATTATTAAAATAAATTAAATGTCTGCCGCTGCCCTCATAAACTTCACCGAGTGGGCAATTATAGGAGTCGGCGTGAAGCGCGGGACGTGGCTAGTTTTTTTCCTCCGGAGGTGAAGAGTTAAGCGGCAGAGTCACTAAAAAAAAGCGAGCAGGCAAAAAAATCAAATTGCTGCCATGGCATTTTGACTCGAGTTTCACACAACGCCATGGCAAATGGCAAAAAATTGGCATGTGAAACGATTGCAGAACCTCCGACTCCTGCTGCAGGACCTCCCTCCAGACCATTGCCACCATAAAGGGGCCAGTTAATAAAGCCAACAGGGCATGTGCTGTATGTCAAAAAAAAGGATATATATATATATACATATATATATATGGCGGCAAAAGGGAGACCAGCAAAGAATGAAGTTTTCTGGAGATAGAATGAGACCACAATGGGAAAAACGCTGACCAAAAAGGAAATGATTGGAAAGGAGTTTCCTTATGGTGTACTCCTTTCAGAATCATGTCTCCAATTTTCCGATAAGATTAAAAAATATATAACATAATACATATTTTTCAGATTTTTAAGTTCTTATACATTTTTAAGCGTCTTGTCTAAAATGCAGTATATTAATAGCAAAATAAACATACATAACTTAAAAAGCATCTTGTCTTCTTCTTGTTTTTCAATATAAATTCATCTATTTGAAGATTTAGAAATATGTTGTGATTCTAGATTTTCAGTTTTAATTTAATTAAAATCAGAGGACTACATCAGGAACGATATTTCCTCTAGCATTTGTGTTTATAATTGTTTAGGGCTTTGCAAGGCTTTTTCGTACTTTAAAAATTTTGTATACTCCAAGAATCATTTTCTAATAAATATTATTTCCAGGCTATTCCTGCAATATTTATTTTCTAGGCAGTCTAAAATATTTTAACTAGATATATTGAACATACCTTAATCTAGCCATTATCTTTAAATTATATTCAAAACATTTAAAATAATTTACGTTCTTCCACCCTTTGAAAGCATTACAAAATGATTACAATAATTCCCGTTTAGTGCTTCACACTCTTTTCAGGGAAACATTTTAAAATTGTGTGTTCGCTTTGCATATTTAAAGCTTTTGAATATTTCATGGGTTCTGACAAATTTATATTATTTTATCAATATAATTGATAATGTCAATTTGCGCTGTAATCAAATATGGCCACAGAGATTCATCGTTTGTGCTTTGTTGTTGCTGCTGAAAGTGTATCTATTGTCGGCAGCACTTTTAATATATATTTATAGTTTTTTTTTTTTGGCACGCCTGACATTGATCGGTTTAATGATGCAAAACCGCAATAAATATTTCAACATTAATATTTGAGGGCATAATAAATGGACGAAAGTGCAAACTTTTGGCATCCAAAAGTTAAAGGCTTCCTCTCTTGAAGAATATTCATCGGTAAGTTTTTGTTTCACTCCGTCCGACGGCTTCCTTTGTGAGCTCCGCACAGGACTCTCTTTTTTTCGCTTTGATATGCTATGCTTTTTGTCCGGCCCTCCTTCCGTATGCAGTGCGTTTTCCTCGTCCTTTTTCCGCCTTCTCCCCAGCCATCTTGCCTGTATTTCAGGACTCTTCCTTGGCGCAGCTAAAGAGCCGTAATTATGAGTGGCCGCGGGACTAGGCAAATATTGGCCAATCAAATAATTCCTATTTACCCAACGCTGAAATGGAAAGCGTTGCCTAATACGGATTTCGTTGTCCGTTTTCTGGCGGAATTTTCTTTTTCTTTTTGAAATAAAACTACTCTCCCTTAGCATGGACTTCAACCGCAGTTCCTTATCGAACAGCGAGGCCTGCCACCAGGCAAGCTTTTTCGAAGTAAACGTAATGGAGCCTGAAAATACTATGTCAAATTTAGGTAAAAGCTAAATGTAAGGTAAAATTGTTAAACAATTTAATTGTTATTTGTTATTTTCTATGTCAATTGAATCAGCAGGATCATAACTAAGCCAGAAATTAATTCATTTCAATTAGAGATAACTTTTCTGTCTTGGTTTTGTCAGGTTTAAAAATCTGTATTTATTATTTATTATTATTTATTTATTAACAATTAACAGATTTATATGTATCTCAAAACTATTATAGATATTTTTGTTAAAGTAAAAATGGTAAAGAGATAAAAGACGGTTGTATGATTCGTTAGATACATTGATTTTTTTATTTCTATACCAAAAATAGCAAATTTCTGACATTATATGCCATATCATTACCTATGACCGGATAAGGAGTATTTTTTAACTATACTAAAAATTATTCATAATTATTATTCTTCAAAGGGAAATTAAATCAATAATGCTCCATATCATACTTCGCTCTATTACCTTATAAGTATATGAGCATATTCCAACTTTTGACTTATGACCTCGGACTTTAAATCTTTACGAAGCAAGCCAGCACACGTGTATGTAAATATGACTGGGTGGAAATTTAAATTTTTCATATATTGAGTGCCTTCTATTGGCACTTCGCAAATCGACGGCTGCCTCAGTCGCACCCTGCCTTCCAATGGACTTCCTTCTCCTAGTGCTCACCCTACTGCTCAGCTTCCCGCTGGGCTATCTGCTTATTCCTACGGCGCGTGGTGGTCGTGATCCTGAACTTTGAGCTGGTCAAGTCGGTGTTGATCAAGAACTTTTACAAGTTCGCGGACCGACACAGCTTCCACGCCGATCCGCTCACCACAAATCTGCAGGGCGAGGAGTGGCGTTCCCTTCGCACCAAGCTCACGTCCACGTTCACCAGCGGAAAGATGAAGTATATGTTTGGAACCATCACTTCTGTGACCCAGCAGCTGGGCGAGACCTTCAAAGAGTTGGTGGGGTCACAGGGCGCAATTCTGGAACTGCGTGACCTGCTAGGTCGCTAAAGCACCGATATCATTGGAAATTGTGCCTTCGGCATCGAGTGTAACAACCTCAAGGATACGCAGAGGGAGTTCCGGAAGGTTGCATTGCATCCGAGGACGGGGCGCAATGGGGGCGACTCTGTTGTCCTGAAGAAGGGCACCAACGTACACATACCCTTGCGGGTCATTCACTACGATCCGGATATCTACCCGGAGCCCAACGAGTTCCGGCCAGAGCGCTTCGAGCTGCCTGCCAGGAGCGACCGCAGGTTGCCTTCCTGGGCTTTGGCGATGGGCCGCGCAACTGCATTGGGCTGCGCTTTGGGCGGATGCAGGTGAAGGTGGGTCTGATCACGCTGCTCCTGCACTTCCGCTTCCGCCTGCCGTCTGGATCGCCCGACAAGCTGACAGTCACACGGCGTACCATGGCCCGACAAGGGTGTTCGGTTGCAAGTCGATCGGTTGGAGGAGGAGGAGAAAGAGCACTGTCGCGCCTAATGTAAACACAAGAGTCGAGAATAAACAAGGCTGGCTGCTGTTCGTCAGCAGAAATTCAATTAAATTCGCCCGTTCTGCGGTCGATTGAAAGCCAAACCGAAATTTATAGCCGCCGCAAAGCCCCACCGTTCCCCTCCATTTCCCGAGGCAAACAGCTCAGTTATCCCAGAAGCCGACACCATGGGCATTAAATCAACACAAACCGGGGGCGTCGAGCAGGGAACCAACCTGGCCATGTGAGCTGACCGAAAGCCATTGCGGTTCAGCTTGATGCACTGCTGCTGCTCCTTTGGCCAACACCCCAGGTTGCCCCACTTGAGCGCCAGTCCCCTGGCCTGCCCAGCCTCCTATCCCCTTCCTCCTGCCGAGAGCTGCTCGCACAAATCCAAACATTTACAATATTTTGCTAATTAGCAAAATATGTGTGAATAATGCATGTGACAAAAGGGGCGGGGCGGGCCGTGTGTGTCTGCATCCTGTAGGTGTCATATTAAATTTATGGCCAGAGCTGCGCACACAATCGGTAGGCAAAAGGAGCCACTGTGACAAGTGGCAGGAGTGGACACTGGGACAGTCTCAACATTTTGGCCATTTCGGTGATTAGTTGTGGGCAAGCAAAGGCATCCACTGCCGGCATAATGAGCGATATTAATCAATAAATGCAACAGGAGCGGAAGTGGCCTGACAGATTTATGCCTAAAGTACCGAGAGCAGCCAAGGGGAGAGTTTCAAGACGAAAACAATAAACTGAAATGGCCCAAAGCTGCATATTTTGTGAACAAATTTAAGTAGAAGTTGTAGTTTTCCTACCTTCCTACTCACTTGGGGTACATGTCATTTCTTTATGAACTTGACTTTAATTATATCACAATGCACTTTATCACAGAAAAAAATATTGGCACTGATATTTTAATTTCTGCAAAGAACGTCTTGATAACTGAAAGTGACAACTTCGACTGATCGAAGCCTGAGATTCTCCAGAGCTCGATCGAGCTTTAAAGTGCGTGTTGCGTAATTTATTTGAAATAATCCAAAGAGAATCAAGTAAGAGAAATAGGAGAGAGAGTGAGAGAGACTTTGAGACTGGAAGGCAAAGCTAAGTACTCCAATTGTTTATTTTTGAGGAATATTTCATATTTCTTCAGAAGGCAAAAGCTATACCCTTTGTTTTAGGAAGTATAAGATTTATTACGGACTTTAATTATTTACTTCACTAAGCAATTTTTGCTGATTTTACAAAATATATTACTTAAATACTTTAAAAATTAGCAACATTTTTGCATATTTATTAAACAAAATTAAACCCTGCGTTTCCTAAATGAATTCCTTTCCCTTTCAGCTTCTCTTGAGAATCGGCAACAGTAAAACTTGTCCAGTGTTCAATTATAACTATTTATAAGACCTTTGTGTTAATGTCTTCATTTATGCATATAACAGAAACCTGCATCGATTCCCCTATAATCATACGCTTTTATAGACTTTTAATTGGCAATTTCCTAAGCTGGCTGGCAACCTTTACGCTTCGTCTATAACTCACCCAGAACTTTTGTCTATTAAACGGCGCCGAAAATGTAGTCATAATTTATGGCAGTTAAGCAGCTAACAAACTATCCTGCAGATACTACCTCCGCTTCCTTCGGAGGCTCTATGCATGTTCAGCCACTATCAGCGGGCGGAAAGGGGGGGTGGCTTATGCGATGTCCTTGGGGGTGGGCACAGGAATGAAGGTGAGTCGAGCGGGTGAAAGGACTGCAGCTGTCGTCGTCGCATCCAGCACAGAACGCGGAAGCGAGTGAAAAGCAATTATCAGGTGTCAAAATTTATATTAGGGTGCCCCCCAGGCCAAATATGGGAATCCAACAAGGAAGCCGTGCCAAAAGGAGCGAAGCAAGAACTTGAAAATAACTTGCCAGTCCTGCCAGTCCTGCCAGTCCTTGTGCACTAAGCAAAATAATATTATTAATATACGGATTAAATATAAAAAAGTACCTTGAAGGACATATAAAGCATAAATAAAGTTCAAAGAAACTTGTACTTAAAATTACCATAAATGTTACAATAATTAAAAAAACATTTGAACGTTTTATTTTTTTTAAATTTAAGGTATTCTTTAAAACAACACCTTTAAAAGTACAATTAAGTATTTTATTTTTATTGGTTTAATATAGAGATTTACAAGGTATTTTATAGTTTCATTTTTTAATCAAAAATCCTTCTTTTTAATAACTTGTCCTTGCCACAAATTACTTTATTGAAACTTTAAACATAACCAAACATTCGTAGAATCAGAAACAGCATTACCTTTATCATAAATTTTACAATCTTTGCCTTGAAACTCCACTAATTCCTTTTCCAGGTGTAGTCCTAACCCTTTCAGTATAAATGATTTGTGGCTCCAGTGCATTGGCACGCAATGCAAACTTTCTGACGAAGTAATGGCGGGCATGGAGGGCCAAGGCGGGCGGCGGGGCAGATAGAGGACGCGGATATCCTTTTCAACATTTTTTCGCTTTATAACAATCTTTTTATGTAGCATAAAATCTGTTATTGGTGTTGTTGGTCGTCTGCCGCCGCCATTATTTATTGGCCGTGTGCGTGTGTTGTGTGAAAATGAAAATGATAGGGCGCCACGGCGTTGGATACCTGGAAGGGAGGGAAGGGAGTGGTATAAAGGACCTCCTTTGATTAGCTCCCGAAAAGAAGCTGATATATGCGAGCAATTAGGAGGCGCCGGGAGGGGGCCCAACCGAAATCGGTGCCTAACACAATCTGGCACGGTTATTGAAAACCGTCTTTGCTTGTGTGCGTGCATGGGGTATCCTTTGGGAGTCCTTGCCTCGCTCAGCTCATGTCTCAGGAAAAGTTTCACGGGACAGTGAAATTCAATTAAATGATAAATTCTGCGGAACAAGTTGCAAGCGCACTTGAAACGACGGCAGCAACTTCGAGTTATTATATTCAAGGGATCGGTGGCTCAACTGCGTCGGTTTGGTTATAACTCTAAAGGATCTATGTATTTTGTGATGGAAAGTTATATTAGGGAAATTAATTATGATGTTTTTCGGGTATTTTTAATAAAATATAATTTATTTGACTATAAATTTTGAACAATAAACAAGTAAATACACTTTGGTAAATATTTCCTTGCAATACGAAAAATGTTTTATGACATTTTATAAGTTAAAATGTAAGAAATATTTACTTTTTTATATTTACTTATATCTAACACTTATCCTTTTAAAATACATGTACATAAGCGTTGATGTTTTTTAAATATTTGTTTATCCTTTCAGAAGGGTTATTTTTGGCCCTATTATTTATTAATTTAGTTTTCCGTTTATGTGGCTATAATATCACAAAATATACAAACCTAATTATGTTATAAAAGAAGCAACATTTTTTACTATTCCACCAGCAGTTTGTGTAAGCTAAATAAATTTTGGACTATTATTTTTTGGATAAGGTATTACTATTTATTAATGTTATTGGTTAACAACAATGTTGTATTATTATACATATCAGCATATGCCATATGAAAACAAATGAATAATAATGATTAAAATGACACAATCAACACGTTGAAGTATAAAAACAATTAAAAAGTGTGTATGCAATTCAATTCAATCAATTCAACGAGTAATTAACTGTGAAAAACTCTTTTCTTGACACCTTGCTCATGACTTTATTTTTTGAAAAGAATTGCTATAAAAATATAACAAATAAATATGTCTCTAAAGAATTAATTATTCTTATGTGTTACAATGTATTACAAATATAAAAAGTTAATAATTTGCAATAAATTGTACTCTTACTTTTTTCTATAAAAATCAAAAAATTGATACTTATTGTGTCTCATATAAATTTCCGTAAAAACGAGTCTTTGAATGGCAAACTTTGTATGCATGTCATTCATAGACAAATAGAATCCATATTTCCACCGTCACATGTGTAATAAATTTGTAAAAATATTTTTTTAACCATTAAATTTTAAACATTTATTATTTATATAGACAGGTAACTCAAATAGCTTTTCCAATGGCACACGTCAAAATATGAGCGTACAATAAACCCTGTTTTCCGGAGTCCAATGCCATGACCAATGACAATCCATTTTTCCATCGCACGCACCCAACTATCGCCCCCCCCCTCCCCTTCCGGCGGCGGAGTCAACCCTTTGCTACGTCACAGAATTCATTCATAAAATCGAGCTGCAGGTTCCACGCGCCCAAAAGTATACAGAGAGAATTTCCCCGAGCTTCAACCGCCGGAGCTCGCTCTCAATTGGGCTTTCAACCATCGCCGAGAGAGAGCGCTTCAACCGTGGTGAGTTCACACAGCACACCCCCCATTGGGCAGCACGCACACACACTGGGGCACACACGCAGCTTAGAAAAAAAAAAGAAGCACGACAAAGTGAGAAGCGCCCGCCAACAAAAAGCAAAATAAAATGTGGCCCGGCAACAACAAAAATCACAGTTGTCTGATTCGTTCGCGACGCAGCCGCCCACCGCCTCCTGGCCCCCCATTGACACCACGAAAAAGAGCCACCCACACACACAGGCACACTGCCACACACACTCACCCCAAAAACGACGATGATTCGCCCCAAAGAGCATCTTCGGCAGCGCTCGGCCCTCGTATTTATTCGTGGCCACACAGCTGGTGAGGCTCCAGCCATCGAAGGCCTCGGTTCTCAGGCCTCAGTCCTTCGTGAGCGCTCGTTACGTGCGGTTGTGTCGTCCTGCCGATCCTGACAAAAAATATAACTGAATATAAACTTGGTCGCGAGTGCTTTTGCCGCCAAGTGTTGCATTCGTGCTGCAAGTGAATTAAAATGATGCTAATACAGCCATGAGTGAATCATGCTAAGCGGATTTCTTCCCAAAGAGTTGGTTACTTGCCTCAAAAATTGAATATTTTAAAGAAAATTATAACAACTTGAGATTTTAAGTAGAAGTTTTTATACAGTAAAGCTGCTAAGAACAAAAATTAATGCTTTCTATCGTTAACAAAATCAAGTTTCTTAATATTTTTGGTCCTTCGAGCCGGATAGCCAGGATAGAAGTTGATTGCAGGCAGATTCTACTTTGAATAGTGATCTTTAAAGTCTATATTAACTTACAAAAATGGGTTTAAGCTTATAAAAGATTCGACTTCCGCAATCCACAATCTTTGCAGATCGGATCAAAAAATATAATTAATCAGACATAACCTTAAGAAAAAATCCCATAAAATCATTATTTTTAACTCCATTTGATTTCGAAACCGGCATGAATCCCGAAATAATTATAATCTGAGCGGATTTCTGGGCACATCATCAACAACAAGTTGAACCCGCTCGCGTGCCAAGTCTCGGGGCGCGTTCTTAGCCGCTTGTTGGCAATTTTGCCTCGACTTTGGCGACATTTGCCGTCAGCTGCGTGTTTATTGTAATTATATTTAAAGTAAAAACAAAAGCCGAGTTATTTACGAGGCAAAAACAATCGCAACGAGCCACCCTCGCGAGGCCTTCTTTGCCGGCTGCAATGCGTGTGCTCCTGATGTGTGGTGTGTCCTGAAATTTGCCTACAAATGTGTCTGGTCCGGCACTCGACGCTGTTTATTGCCACTGTGTCCCTGTGTCCTGTGTCGGTGTGGATTGTCCTAGCTGCAGGTTTTAGGCCGCCGACAATTGCATATTTTATGTTTCACGGCTGGCGGCTGTAATTTAAAGTTCATTGATATCCATAAAGCGCAGGCCAAATATGCAGACATGTAAATGCAAATCCATTGTCTGTCCGATGTTGCCCATTTGTTGCAAATATGTTGCGATTTTGGGGCGCTGCCCCGGATATAATAGATTCCCAACACCCAGGGGATTCCTCGGCACTCTGGCCTGTTTTCGATTTATGTCATTTCTCTATAATTTGCATTTTACATACAATCTCTGATCGGTTTCTGTTTTTATCTGCCCGATTGTGATTGCAGCTGGTCCTAAAACCGAATTTCCAGCTTATCGAAAGGGGGCAGGTGCGGAATTGGGTTGTGTCTGGGACTGGGACTGGAGATATATTAGGGAAATGAAAACATGTTGACTGAAACACAGATTGAAAAGCCAGCGGTTACGGGAGCACACACTTCCAGGAGTAACATCCCTAAGCCCATTCACAAATCAGAAATCAAAACAATGCTTCACACCCTCTGCAGTTGCATTTTGAATGCAAATTGCCAAGGCTCGATTTCTGTGGGGCTCAGGCCCCGGGACCGGGTTCGGGGGGAAGTCAAGGCGGTATTGTAATGGTTCTCGGGCGCCTCGTCAGCTTGACATAATGGCCAACATGTGAGGGAACGGAGGGCGGAGTTCGCCTTGCACTGCTCTTGTTGTTGCTGTTGTTAATAACAAGCGATAAGAATCAACTTCCGTGCTGGAAAGTGAGCGGAGAGGAAAATTCTGAAAATTCGAGCAAAACTTTGCATACTCGAAGGCGCCGCCAACAGAGCTGCCACGAGTTATGCAAATTTTATGCAGGGTCAGTTAACTGGCTTAGCCCTTGGGGCTCCCTTGGATTAAAAAACAAAACAAAAAGCTGGACGGAGACTTATTTTGAAAAATGTCGAAGTCGCATCGCGATAGCAGCGAAATATATCACGTGTTAATTAATGTTTATGTTGGAAATTGAAACTTGGCCAAGTTTCCGAGGCCTTTAGAAGTGCGGTCAGAATATTTTGCTCATTATTGTCGCTGGTTATATGGCCAGTATCAAGATTCTTTAAGGGAACAATCTCATAAGGCACACCAGCAAAATACCAGAAAGATTGAGAAGGAGAAGGGGTGCTGACATTTTGCACATAATTTAGCAGCTGATTATACAAATTGGAGCGCGGGATGGTAGGCAACTTTGCATGTCCGAAACCATAAAAATAATATACGACAGGGCCGCCACAAAGCTGCCATGAGTAGCTCTTATTATGTGCCATAAATATTTTGTAGAGACCGCACTTGAAATAACTCGGCTGAAGAGTGTTTGTCAGTTGGAGCCGAAGATATAAGGCCTGAAGTGGGGCCTAGACACGAGGTGAATGCAGCCGCAGAAACTTTTATTAAGCAATTTATTAAAAAATTAAGAAAACTTGCTTAATTTATGGCATAAACTAAAAGGATTTATATTTTTTTAAATAAAATATTTTCAATTGTTTGCATTAAAAATGCAAGCATTTAAATAACTTTCTTTTGAAGAATAATAACATTCTCAACTAGAATGTTGCTTAACCATTTTGTGGAATAGTGAAAACGAGGCAATGTATTCATTTGCAAACTAAACATAATACATGAATAATTTATATAAAATGTTTTATAATATATAATTATTATATGTTTACTTAATTTAAATTCTGTTTGCCTAAGCCTAAACACAAAAGCTACAGGTAGGGATCAGCCATATTAATTGTTTTATGTTATATTTACTTAATGCCATTATACGTAATTCTATTTTTGCTTATTTTTCAAAGCAAAAAAAAACATATGTCAATAGTAAATTCGAGTATAAATCACCATGTTGCAGGATTACTAGTTTGTCATATAAAAATTAGGAAACCAAAAGATACAACAGAAAAAGAATTAATGTTTCGTGTACTAATAAATACCTTTATTTTATTTTTGAATATTTACAAATAAGTATACAAAACTCACAACAATCTCGCTTAAATGTTACGTTACAAATACAAAACTTTGAATTATGCCTGTGATGATTGTAAATAGTAAAATCGAGTATTGATCTGCATTAATTAGGAAACTAAAAGATAAAAAAGAATAATTGTTTCGTGTGTATTTAATACCTTTATTATATATTTGAATATTTACAAATAAATAAAACTTACAATAATCTCACTTAAATGTTACGTTACAAAAACAAAACTTTGCTTGAAGTCTATGCTGACTGTAAATAGATTCCTGGTTTTCTCGATCATAGTCAATACTACAAAGAAACCGCCACAATTAGCTATGCAAACAGGGACTCTCGGCGCACTCGCCACGATATGGCTTCGGATTTTGTGGTCAGACCAAAGCAAAGGTCTGGGAGGCCGAAGCCATCCCAGCCCATCACCTGGCCCTGTCTACGGCTCCTGACGTGGCCCGCATGCTCTAAATTATTAATAATATTGCCATGCCCATTTGCTAGACATTTTTAGTGCCTACTACCCCTCCCTTAGCCATTTGCAGTCCTGTCGCTTGCCTGCTGTCTTTTGTACTCCACTTTTCCGGGCATGCAATGTGAATTTCAATGTCTGTGAGTGTGCCTGTGTCTGTGTCAGTCTGACAAAAGGACACACAACACATATGCCGGCAACTTTGCTTTCAATTGCGCTAAATTATAAAAAGAAAAAAAATCAATAGGCCCAACAACTCGAGGGGAAGGAAAAAGAATTTTAATGAAATGTCATTTTAAAATTGTTCCTGTCAGTTTGTGGGCGCCAGAAAGTAGGCTTTTAATATTTCCCAGCCGAAACCCCTTTGCATGTCGAGTCCCAGGGCCGAGTAAGCTGGAAAGTTAATCAAGGTTCTGCAATCGTAGGGGCGGACTACAGACTTCAAGCCAACATTGATATGTGATTCGTACCCCTATATCAAATGAATTTGACGTTGTTTTTCATTTCGGTTTTTAAATTGGCACAGACCTCGGTCGGCAGTCGAAGATAAAGCTGAAATGCCTTCAAAGACAATGATTTTGTAAAGGAATGATTGACTTGCATTCTCTTATGTTTGACAATTCTGTTATTAAAAGATTTCAAAACTCGTAAAGAAAAATGTTAAATTGATAATAGAAAATAAAGGTCTGAAATTATATAATTTCATATATTTAACTATTAATAAAAAATGATAAATATGGTAATTATTTACTTAAATTTTTGTTGAAATATAGAAAGTTCATCGGTTTACCATTTTTCATTAACAAACTGGCTAGTAATATTTATAATATATTATCAAAATAAAATATGTTTTTCGATAAAATATATAGGTATAAAAATTTGTTTAATTTTTATAGGCAAAAAAATTAAAGCCAAGAAAACTATGTGTAGGAAAATCTACCGATCATAAAATAATTATTGAGAAACGTGTTAATAATATTTTGACTTGAAAATGCTTCGTAGATAAAAGTCCATAAATTTATAAAAATAGTTACAAGTGATGGCACCTGTATATATATAAAGTACTGAAATCTTTTACTCATACATGCTTTATCTTAAGGTAACAATTTAATAACACATAATTTTAGTTTGCAATAAAAAAAATAAGATACAACAATTCTTTTAAATGCATACTTCGACATTTAAATACCTAGAAAATAAAAGTCAAGTTCCCTGTGAATGTCAACCACTTTGCGGCTTCACTAATTTTATATCCATTTGAGTACCAAACTTTTAGTGATATAATAGGGACTCTCCCCAAAAGTCTGATTACAGCTGCAGTGCCCCATAAGCTGTGTCGCACATGTCACTTAGCCCGGTCGAATAAAGAAGCCAGGGCCAAGTTAAGTTTGGCATAAAGCGCAACTATTTGGGAGCCGTCAGACGGGGCCCGTAACGATGCACGATTTGATGCTTTATTTACGAGTCCACACACGATGCGGCAGCCAACGAAACATTTCATTTCCGGTCCGTAAACAGTTTCTACCCTCGGGCCGCCCTTAAATGCCAGAAATGAAACAAAAACCAAATGAAACGAAATGAAATGAAATAAAATGGGCTGGCGGAAGCGCATGCAACACCTTGCCCGGGAGATAGTTGCAGGTCGGCAGTTAATTCCTGCCAGCTGTTCGCCTGCACAATTTACACGGCTAAAACACGCAAAATAAGAGGCAAGAGCAAGGGCCATAACTGGCGGAAGAAAAATATGCTGAGGCCGGGGAACATCCTCCTCCATCCTCCTCCTTCCCGCTTTAAACTTGAAACTTTTTAATTTGGCGAATTTTCGACCGGCATCGCGATTATTGTTTGCCATTGTTTCGTAGTTTTGATTCTGTTTTCAAGTACTTTTTGTTGAAGTTTCCCCAGTTGCCTGTTTACACGCATAAACAGCAATAGCAACAGCAATGGCCAGAACCAAAAGTTGTTGCCATTAGAGGCGCGCTAATGACTGCCAATTACGAGGCGCGGTTATGCCCATATTTTCAAGCGGTTACGGTTCGTGGGGCTTGGGTTCGAGGGAGTTTCCTGAGGAACAAGTTTTTGCTGTTCAGTAACCATTACAACTCTATGGTATCCCACAGTTAATCTACAGTAACAGCTCATCCGCAAACAGACAACTCAATGGTTTCGTGTTGTAATAACCAACTTTATAAGAAACTCTAAAAAAAAAGTCCACTTTGAAAATGATCACAAAATCCTGTCGACGCCACAGACTGGCCAGTGTTTTGAGTTTTGCAGTGACGATCGTTATCCTGATGAGTCGGCCATGTCATCTTCAGAGGGTGGAGGTGCCAGCTGAAGTAATAGGTAAGTTCCAATTATTTCAAATACATAATTATTCAGTTGTTAAAGGATATACATACCTCATAATTATCTATTTATTTAAGCCACCACGATTTCCATTATATTCCAATTATTCTGTCATTAAGCATAACCACTCTGACCGGATATCCCTTGACTTTATTACAGTTGATCCCAAATTTAGTTCTCCAATTGTGAATATGACAGCGCCCGTGGGACGTGATGCCTTCCTAACGTGCGTCGTCCAGGACCTCGGACCGTACAAGGTGAGTCCGCGCCACAAATCCAATGATAGTCGAATCAGCAAATCAGCTCGGCAGCTGTTTCGGCACCAACTCCAAAGCCCGCTCGATTACACACTCAATAAGCAGCCACAAAACCGAAACCGGGCGCATTAATATTCATTAACATTTCACCATCGCCATCAACATCATCATCCCCCCAGACGGGAACCCGGTCCCGGCCGGGCAATCTCAAAGACCAAATCTCGACACCCAAAAGCGGGCAACAAGAGTTGAATGGCAGTGGGAATGAAAGTGAAAATAAAAACATAAATAGGGATATGCCGGGCTTACCGGATGACAAAAGCGAAAATCACATAAAAAGTAATTGAAATATGAATGAGGACGTGTTAAGCGAACTGTGGACGGGAGTGGAGTAGAGTCGAGAGTGGAGTGGAGTCCTTTTCCCCAGTGTCTGTGCTTATGCCAGGTATATATTATATAGAATTCAGACAGTATGAGGTATATTCTCTTGAAGTTCATTATAAACTAGGTTTTTATTTAAAATACAAATAAATTATTTATGCATAAAATTTGATCTCTTTCAAGGAGATTTATATTATATTGCCAAAGGTAAGCTCTTATTTCATATAAATACCGAGTATCTGGAAGTCGTATCCTTCAGCTTTGTTCCCTGTTTTGTTTGTGTTTGCATTTGCATTCGTTTGGCTCGTTGGGGGAGCGAATGTATCTGAATCCGCAGCAGGTAACAGAAAGTGTAGATCTCCATTGAAGTGCAAAGCTTTGTCCTCGCCCTCCGCCGGGTCTGGCATCCGGGCATTGTGAGCACTGAGCACTTTGACAACGGAAGGGAGGGAGGAGGTAGTCAAAGGTGGCTGGAGGGAAAAGCCACCCCGCAGTCAGTGCTATGCACAATTAAGCGATGTTCCGCTCAAAGATAATTGAGCAGGCACTTGGGTGTAATTACTTACTTTATGCTGACAGCAGGCCGGGACCCCAAACAAAACCCGAAATTCAATTTAACCGAAAATAATTCATTAGCCTTCGATTCAGACGGCTGGAAATTAGCCCGTATTTAATTTATTAATGCGCACACGGGAATATGTGCGGTTTCACAAATAAGTCAAATAGCTTCACGTGTTGACATGGCGGCAGGTTCACATGCAACATGAACGAAGCCAAAAGGGTTGGCCTCATGCCCGCTCCCCCGTTTACAGAATACTTTCAGCTTTTTAGCTTACAAGCTGCGTGCTTTATCGCATAATAATTTACCAGGGTAATTGTACAATTACGAGCTCCTCCATGGGGTGCGGTGGAAAATTCTTAAACAGTTCGGGGAATAGATTTTTTGTGTATAATTGAACAGCTTTGCATGCTAGTTATGTTCAATTTAGGCGCCGTGATTCACAACTGACACGCGGCAGTTCGGGATTCTGGCATGCCAGATAAGGATAAACCAGGAATGTGATTACAACCAGTTACTTTTTCCATTATAATATCAATTATGTCCGCGAGCAGAGCTTTAATCACACAAAAAATATAAAACTATGTTGATATGTTATATAAATTTATGAACCAACTGAGTACAATAGGTTTTCTTCTTTATATTAACAAAATTAGTTAGAGCTCTAAATATTTTACAAAGGTATCTAGTTTTATAAACAAAAATACAACATCGTTTTTGGTACTTCGAGCCTTTAATGTATAATTTTACAGGTCTTTTTTAAAGATAGTAACTTCAGTATAGCTTCTTACTAAAAACTGTATAAAATAAATAAATCAAATTCACATAGTTTTTTGGTACTTCGAGCTTATTATTATACAATTTAAGATGTCTTTTTTAAAGATAGTAACAACAGTGTAGTTACGTTCTACAAGCTGTTAAATTTAATAAAGACATAATACCAAAAAGCATCTCAATGTTGTTTTGTTTAAGTAACTCCATTCAGATAATTTAAAAATCTCTAAAAATAACATTTAATTATTTAATTCCCAGGTGGCGTGGCTTCGAGTCGACACACAAACGATCCTAACGATTCAAAACCATGTTATAACCAAAAACCAGCGCATTGGCATCGCCAACTCCGAGCACAAGACTTGGACCATGCGTATCAGGGACATCAAGGAGTCGGACAAAGGCTGGTAAGCAATTAAACCATAAATTCCTCCGATCCTTCTTCATAATAATTAATATTCCAGGTACATGTGCCAAATCAACACGGATCCGATGAAGAGCCAAATGGGTTACCTGGACGTTGTCGGTAAGTGGATATTATTCTGCCCTTTACGTTTCGGCTGTCAAACAATCATACGCCTCGTTGCCGGGCCTGGCTCGGCCATTGTTCGAACCGCATTTTATGGAACAAAAATTAAAAACCAACAACAAAATGAAATGCACAAAAAGGAAATGAGTCGAGTTGTGCTTGGCGGAAAATGAGAATAGCAGTCAGTATAGTCAGGAGTATACGCTGGCTACAAGGGGATCAGTTTGGGTGGCTCGTTGGCTTATTTAATACCAGAGGACCCGCAGTGAGCAGCTCGGCCTCTGCGAATGGAGTTCGCCATGGGCGACTTTCCATTGCGAGTGCTTAAACATGTTTAACCGTCCGCTGAACCGCAGAAATTGTTGATTTTGAATTAAAACGGCAACGCGCAACGCGCAGCCAGTCAACGAGGCAACCGGCGAACGAGAGGCGGCGTAAGAAATGGTCCCCGGCCTAGGAAGTGGTCACCGGGCACATTTGGGTTGTCCATTTGCGGTTCGGTGTGCCCGTGTCCGTCGTACCCTGGGCCATGTTTGTCCCATCCTATTCCCCATGGCCATGCCACCATTCCTGTGCCACTCAACTGGCTAAATACCTTTCGCTGGCAAATCTAAATCAACGCGCTAAATATTTTAGCCACCATTGCAGTCGGAGCGGCATTCAAACTGGCAAACACGAAAAAGTATAATCAACTGTGTGTATTTGCACTGGATAATCAGCGGGCCGTGGACAGTGGACTGAAAGCAATTTGTAAAATTAAGTAGAAGAAATTTTTTACAAACACTTTAAATGTTTCATAAAGAAAATTCTCTTTAAAGATATCTATACAGAAATTATGGTAGTAGCTTTTCTTTCCTTTAGTGTACCTTTTAACCTTCCAAAAGAAAAAATATTTAGTGTTTTTTTGCTGCGGATATTTTCCACTTTACACCACTGTGTCCCGCCAGCAAAAATCGCGGGGAGACGGCGGAAGTCGGCCACGGGAAACGTTCGAGTTCGAGTCCAAAAGCGGAGGAGGGTGGACTGCGGGCTGTGGACGTCGGTTGGCGATGATGATTTTCGTGACCGAGTGCAGTTAAATAGTCGACGACAAACCGGAGAGGAAGCGGCACCGCTTTCACCTTTTCGGGCTTCCAGTGCTCCCAAAGCCCGCACTCGAAAAACCCACGTACACGCAGGCAGGCAGGATATGCGCGATGGCCGAACTCCCACACACCCGATCCTGTCCGGCATTCCCGACATTTAAGCTGATGAGATATTCATATGCAAAGTTAACAATTCAGATTTTTGCACACAATTTCGCTGTGTTTTTAAACAGATTCAACAAAACGCCAAGTGACATGACAATTGAATTCTTTAGATGACAGAATAAAAATCGTCTAGATGACAATCAAGTATGTCAGTTTAGATAAGGTTATTATCTACGGTTAAAGCTATCGTGGCCCCACCTTGAATTCTCAGCAGTTGTGAATGGATTCCCCGATTCCCCGAAATGCCACGTCCAGACCCACCACCAATGGAGTACAGTTTTTCCGCTCCCCGGGCTAACCTTGGCCACTTAATGACCATCCAGTGGCCACTGGACGGTGGCCGGGACACAGACACTGACTCACTCACTCGCTCTCTCCCGGGCTTAACAAGCTGTTTGTCAACACCAGCACATTTTTTGGTCATTTACCGACCACATAATTGCGGGATATTATATGCATACAAACCAGAGACCGACCGGTGGAGACCGGAGACCAGAGACCGAAAACCATTCCCCTCAGCACTACGCCACCACCTCGCCTCGGCATTATTACGTTTTCACGGTTCATAGGTTTCGGCCGTGGGTGTCCTTACCGCTGCCGCCGTGGTAATAATTTGTGTGTTTCAGGACATGTGAAAAGTTTGTCCTTTAAACAAAAGCACATGCGAGGACGAGACTCCCCATTTCCAGGGGTGGTCCGGGTGTGGCCAAAATGCAGGCGGGAATTTCTTTATATGATTGCGGTCGCAAAATGAATCACTGCCCACCCGAGGGCGCCATATGAACAGTCCAAGCAAATTATTTAAATGAAAAATTACAAATTTAAATTATTTAAAACGATTGCAGTGGCAGTACACCCACTCATTCCCATTCTCTCTCTCTCTTTCTCTTTCTCTTTACATGTGGAATGCAATATTTTTTAAATGTTTGTTATAAACATTATCTACCAACAACAACAATGACGACGACGACTACCGGCGACCTCGATGGCAACCCGATGGCTGGCTGTTGTTGCTGCTGTTCCTGCTGACTCTGTTGCCCGGCTGCAGTACCGCCGGATATCCTAGATTATCCTACAAGCACGGACATGGTCGTTCGCGAAGGCAGTAACGTGACGCTCAAATGCGCTGCTACCGGTTCACCAGAGCCGACAATTACATGGCGACGTGAAAGTGGAGTGCCCATCGAGCTGGCCAGCGGCGAGGAAGGTAAGCCGGCGGATTCGAATTTGGGTTTCACGAGTTCGCACACTGCTCCAAAAAAAGATCTAGGGGAACTGGGGATCTCAAGTTTTAAAAAAGTTTTTGAAGAACCATTAAATTAAATGGATGTTTTCAATAAAAGGTTTATTCCGATATTTCTAGTTTTTATTTCTAATAATTTAATAATTTTAAATATGTACAAAATTCATTATGAAATTCACGAATTATTTAACAATAATTTCATACAAACTATAAGATAGGATTATTTTAGGAGATTATTATCGAAATCAGGAATTATTATACAATAATTTCCTAAAAATTATAAGAGAAGATTATTTTAGAATATTAAATGTTCTTAAGCTTTTATTATGACATTATAAAATTATTTACCTTTCGAATTATTTATAAACAAGAAGTGGTTATCATTTCTTTTCATTAAAAATATTTCAAATGTATGAAAAACAAACCAATTTCAATAGTCTAAGTGCAAATATTCTTGCCAAAAATTTTAGTAAATTTTCAAATTCTAAGCAAAGCGGCTTATTCTGCTCTCGACTCATTTATTGTTTTTGTGAAACTTCAAACTAAGCTGTTTCCCATTTCAAGTTCTCCTATTAAAGATCCTAAAAATTCATCGACAGCTTAACAATCGACTGATAATCACTAGATATTTGCAAAGGCATTTTTCGTATGCATTTTCTTTCAGTACAACCGTACGATTCCCTGCAAAAGCCATGCCCTTTTAGCCACCACTCCGCTCTGATTTGTGAGTGCCTTTGCCGTTGTTGTCGACTCTGCCGCCTGCATGAGGCTTTCCATCCAACATTTTCGAGTACTTTTACACAAAAAGGCAGCGGCAACCGAGTTGGCCCTCAGCAGTTATGCCCACAGGTCGGCTACGGCCGAGTCCCACGGCTATCGAGGACTAGGAGCACCACCATGCCAGAGAACTGGTTCTCGATGGTTGATGGGTGACTGCTGGGTGTGGGAGTGGGTGTGGGTGTGGCCAGAGCACCTGCTGCAGTGTGGCCAGCATGAGAGAATTTCGCCAGCTGCTGTTTGGCTGTTGATGATGATGACGTCTGACTGACAGAATTAGCAAATGGTTAGGGACCGATCGGTGGGAAGGTGAAGCCGGTGGTGGGCAAGTGGTGCGTTGTGGCTGCCACTAGGAGGTGCAGGCCAGATTTGCTAATTGGCCTTGAAGTGTCCGGCAGCTAAGTGGAGTTGGAAAATAGCAAGTTTTTAATTTGGTTTTGCCAGCACAGAGTATTCGTTTTTAATTAAAGATATTTGTGTACGTTCTGGACTTGTCTGACTTGTCTACGATAAATATACATAATATCTTATTTAAAACATAATTTAGTTAATTATATGAAATGTATTTAAAATTACCATGGTTGAGATATAGTTATGATATATACATATAGATAATATAACCTATAAACATTTACAAATAATACGCCGATTATTAACTCCACAGATTTTTTTTACATTTATTTTAAGCATTTTGATGTCATGTCTATAGCTTTTGATTCTCTCCCATTACCAGTGTTTAGCAACAGAGTTTATCCAGTGTGATCATACAAAATACAAAATATTACACATTTTTCAACACTAGTTATGCTAATTTTTTATTGGAATAAATCTTACATATTTATATTTCTTATCACCAAAATACAGAGAAGCTTCTCCTCAATTTTAAACATAAAAACAAAGCTTTAAGAATATTTTTTAAATTTCAAATAGTGCCGTTTTCTCTTCATATAAAAATCATTCCTAAACTTCAGTATAATCCCGCAGTGTATATTAATGCATGGCCTAATATATTATAAAAAAAAATCATCCTCACAGTCGACACGAAGGATCAAAAGCCAAATAAAAACGGAAATCAAAAGGCACTCCAGTAAAAAGACCACGAAAAAACCAAAAACATGAAGCAGGAAAAGAACTCATACGCTTAAATGAGAGGATGGAAAAAAAACTCTGAATGAAGAGAACAAAAAAGCTGGTAAAATGACCTTTTCGCCGGGGCTTAAATGTCTGCCACCCAATGCAGTTCTTGCCAAACAAGTCTGCTTCCCGGCTAGCAAAAATTTCCCCAGCCCAATTTTCCGTTCCCATTTTCCACCGTTTTCATTCGTGTGTGCTTGTAATGCACGGCAGAGGGCTAGACTAAATCGAGAGTTGTAGGGTATTATAAACATGATAAAAGATGGAATATTCAAAATTTAGCATCTTCCTGAAATTTTTTAAAATTTAATCAAATTATATAGAAATTATTATCATATGTTTCTATCTTTCAAGAAAGATAATTAACTCAACCAATTTATAGACTAAATCATAATTTCACATAGAGCATTCCCCATTCTATTTAATTTTTTCCCAATTAAAATGTCGTTTTAAGCCGCCCCATTCTGACAAAAGTTTGTTTCATTTGAAATTTGATTATTTCGGTTCGCGTTTGTTGTTGCACCGAATTGAAATGGAATGGAAATCGTCTGAAGAGAAGTAAAGTTTTATGCCATGGCGAGGCTCGAACCAAATTACACGTTTTTTCGTGGCTATTACGTTTAATGGTCGCTCCGTGAACCCCGAAAAAAAAGCTGAACGGCTAATAAGCGACTCGGGTCAGGTCACACTGGAGGACGGGTCGAAAGGCCAAATCAATAAACGAAAAATCAGCTTATTATTATGTACCGCGGCTCTACCTAACAGTATCAAGCGCAAACTAGCCAGAACTTCCGGTTCCGGTGCCCCGGACACATACACACACACAATCACACTCATCCGCACCGTCGTCTGTGGCGCTGCCGGCTTAAACCAGCCACTGTGCCATTTGTATAATGCAAAGCCCAGTTTGGCTATCAGAACAGGATGTGTGTGCCGTGCCGCCCGGCCCATGAAAACATGAGCCAACAAAAAAAGGCCACCAGCATCTATTTGAATTTGTTGTCTGGCAAACAAGCACCGTTGAAAGGATACCATTGAGTCCTGAGTTTGGAAAATTGTAATAACTGTTATTACATGCCGGGAGTTGTGTTGATACTTTTGTTGTTATGACTTCATTCAGTTTCGAGGGGAACTCTTTAGTCAAAAAAAGGTATAAGGCCTGGTAAGCTTGTAGTAAATAACTTGGGAATATGAAGTATGGAAAGTGATATATTTTAAGAATCAAGCGTCACTATTTTTAATATTATTCAAGAAAATAAGAGGTCTATATTTTAACTTAAGGGAGATAAAGAAATACATTAAACGCAGTTTTACGTATATTCGAGTTCATTATTATATCATATTTTAGAGCTAAAAATACTTTCATTAATAATATGTTTTATTAATATTAATCATTTTTTTATTTTTATTTTCTATCTTCTTTTATTTTTACAGTTCCTAGTGTCGAGGGCACCGATTTAATAATACCGAATGTCAAGCGGCAACATATGGGCGCCTACTTATGCATAGCTTCCAATGGAGTTCCACCTTCAGTGAGCAAAAGGATAACCCTAGTCGTACACTGTAAGTTAGCCACCATAACTGAAAAATCTTAACTTATTTTTTATATAGAAGTGTAAGTAACAGAATACCTTTATTTTATTTTGATCCCTCTCTCAGTTCCACCGATGATCACTGTACAAAATCAATTGATAGGCGCCGTAGAGGGTAAAGGCGTTACTTTGGAGTGCGAATCGGAAGCCTATCCCAAGTCTATAAATTACTGGACAAGGGAACGTGGAGAGATTGTGCCGCCAGGTGAGACTTATAAGATATTATATTATTATGACTTTCTTAGATGTAAGTCTAGAATTAAAGGTTGAGCTCAGTAAAGACTCAATAGATCGTTGAGTTTAACATAAGCCTTGTCGGAATATCTTTAAAAATAAGGCACTTTTGAGCCATTGCAAGCTTACATTTAAAAAGTCATAAACGCTGTCACAGTCTCAAACCCGAACCCCCGACCAATCCCTCAATCCCAGCGAGGAAAAGTTCGCAGCTTTCCCAGCGGATCACACGACTAGCTAACGAACTGATGACCGTTGAGTGCAAAACTCCACGCGACAGACGCAGACACACACCAAAAAAGTTGTTAATTAGCTGATTTAGTCGCGGCACTCGCACACGGAGCTACTAGCTAGACAGAACCGCAGTCCTGCGGTTTCCCGCCCATCGGGAAATCCCGGAAAAGCCGGAGTGGGGGGACGGACGGCTTAGAAGTGAACACTGCGAAGAAGCGAAGCGAATAACTGCTTTCGCAGGCGCCGTCATAAATGGAAATGAAATTAATTTACAATTTTGTTTCTGGCAGATTTTAATTGACAACAGAAAAACCGAAACCGAACCAGAGCACAAAACCCCAGCCCAACCTCCTTCCCCTCGTGTCCTGGCCTGGCCTCCGGTGTGACATGAGTTCGTGCATAAATTTATGCCTGTCAGCAACATTGTTGAAACTTTGCCCGTTCGTACTTACCGGCGATGTGAGCGTGACATGCATTTAATTATTAAATAACGCAAAATTTCAATTAAATATTAATTAGTTTATTATTTTAATGAAATATTAACTCGGATATCACAACCCCCCTTCAACCCCATCCCCTCCCTCGCATTTCAGGTGGCAAATACTCGGCGAATGTTACCGAAATCGGCGGCTATCGCAATTCGATGAGGCTGCACATAAATCCCCTGTCGCAGTCGGAATTCGGGGCTTATCGTTGTGTGGCGAAGAACTCGTTGGGCGATACCGATGGCACCATTAAGCTATATAGTAAGTAGACCCTAAGCACCCACGATTGTTCGGTTATGGTAAGCGTAAGCCTTTGATCATTCACAGGAATACCGCCAAATGCAGTCAACTATGTGGAGAACTTTGAGGCGCGGCATAAAGGTGAGTAAGGGATATTTTAGAGCAATACTTAAAAAGGATACATAAAAAAATAAATTAAGATAGAAACATATATATAAAGAACTTGATTAAATTTATTATAAAGAAAGCTAACTAAACTGCCTAATTAAAAGCAAAGAATAAAAGCTTATCTCACAACCTTTTAAATAATTTTTTGCTACGATATATATATTATTCCTGGAGTCTTTAAAACGTGTTTGCTAAGAAACCTTGTTAAAAAAGGGGGTGACCCAGCACAGGCAGGATAGAGTAACAGTAAGCGAGACAAAGCGTGCAAGAAGCAAAATTTAATAGCCACTTGGCATAAATTTAAGATGAGCTGAAAATATTCAACTTGGCCTGGCAGGAATCCTGGGAAATATATAAAGCGGGGCGAAAAAGTATAAGGCGAGAAAAAAGCACATAAATAATTCATATGCCATGCAAATCCGTTTCAAATCGTCAACGCCACGGATCAGGTGAACGTTGGCAGACCCAACCGGGTTGGGACTCTGCCACAGGAGGAGAGGCTGCGGTTGAGGTCAGACAAAGTGAAAAATACGAGAGGGGAGAGAAAATTGAAAGGCAACAAACAGCGACAAGTTTATTATGAATATGCATTGCGAGAGCGAATGCGAGTGCGAATGCGAATGCGAATGCTTTTCGGCAGTTACTTAAAGATACTTAGATACTCCGCTCCGCTTCATCCGCAACTTAACCGCAATTCAATAATTTCTCGTTGCACAGGCAAGAAGCGAACGAAAAGCTCGGAATCGCATCATCCGGCCAGGGCCCAGGAGCACAGCGGCGAGGATATGGAAAATCCTGGAAAAAGAAAAGGTAAGAGAGACAACGAACCGGATAAGGGGGATGACGATGGAGGAGGAGGAGTGCCGTGTGCGGCATGCCGATTAGGGTTATGGGCCATATTTCAAGCACTTGCCCCGTGGTTTGGGTCCGGCTTAACAGGCCACTTGAGACAGGACGAATGCCATAAAAAAAAGGGTCCCACAGTTCCACCCGCGCTCGGCCCGTCGTCAATGTTTAACAGATTTTCACACTAATTTGCCAAGCAGAAAAACTCACAAAAAAAAAGGCGAGGAGTGCCAGGAGATGGAGATGGCCAAAAGCGTAGAATACTCTGTTTTTTTTGAGGCCAAAAGCAGCAGGTAAAAGTTTTTTCCTCCCGCGAGAGGGTCTTAGGGCATAATTGTATATCAATAAACACGCTCGGCTTGGCTTTATGGCAATTTAATGATTTGTAAATACTTGGCCGCAATCAAATAAATTCTTTCGCTGTTTGCCAGAGGATCGAAAGTTGAAGAGCTGGCAATTCGGGGGGTTTTTTATTTATTGTTTAATTGAAGGTAGACTCTTGTTAAAGCTAAACAGAGGAAATATTCTGCTTAAAGAATATATATTGGTTAGTCACTATTCTAACTATATATATTTAGCAAGAAAACATTTGAATTTATAATTATTCTTTTATCTTTACATTAAAACTATTTTGACTTGATTTAATATTTTTAAGAGACTTTGTTTTAATGGAAGTCTAACAAATAGAAGTACAGAATATTTTAATACATAATTATTATTTATTTGAATATATTTTTAACAGTATTAAAACAAAATCTAGATTGTAATGTCCTTGTTCTACTTTACCTTGAAGTAAAATTCAATTATCAGACTACTCTTAACCCTAAGAGCAGACTGGCAAAAACTGACCCCTAATCTGAACTTAACCCACCACAAGGGCAAGATGGCTTGGTGACTGGCGAAACCAGAACCTCACAGAGCCTGGCTGCTAATCACTTCACTCAAAAGCTTTAGCCAATTTCCGCTGCCAGCCAGCCAGCCGTCCCATTAACATACGAGTGTCCTCTCTCTTTTTCTCGTCCCTTTCCGCAGCCGATTTGAGCCTGAGTGCGGAGAGCATTGACAGCATGTACGGGTCCTCGGCAGGCAGGACTTGGCGGCAGGACCTCGACGGACTCCTGCCTCTGGTTCTGGCGGCAGCATTAGTGACAGTGGGAACCATGCGGATGCAGAGCACCCAGATGACACGCCTGCCGCAGACACTGACGCATGTTTGACACAGACGCGGAGTTGACACGGACCTCGGCAAGGACATGGAGCTGGAGTCGTCTGATCTGATCTTGGAACCGGAGCTGGAGCCAAAGCTGCAGTCTGCGGCCGTGGCAGTGGCAGTGGCAGTGACTGTGCGATGATGATTGAGTTTGTCAATGCCAAATGCTACTTGGCGCTGATTTATGGCTCGCTGTGGCTGCTTTAGCTAAAGGATTGTCAGCGCGAAATCACAACATACACATACGATATATATCAAATCGATGGTGCGGCCCGAGGTCCGCATCTGTAGCTAGTAAGTCAACCAGGCTTCCTTCCTCGTAATTCCCCCTGAGCGCGTGCATGTTGAGCTGTTGGTTCTAGAGACTAAGTTCCTTGATGTCCCTGTAAAATATCACTGTACGCAAATCGAGATTACGGCACATGTACATAGAATGTATCGCAAGGTTTTTGTATTTCTCTAGCGTAAGGCTAAGGGCGGTGACGGTTATGTATTATAACACTTGTATAAACCAGAATTTGGGCGTTATGTAAGAGACTGTATGTGTGCAAAGTAACATTTAATTGCCATTTGAAACGAAGCTAAATGTTATAGTTGTCAACAGGGTTAAACGAATATATAGAACTAGTCGGTAAGGAGAGGCTGGAGGGGTAAGGACACAGATTGGGAGCAGGAGTCGTGGAGCACAGTCAGAGAGAAATAAATATCCGCCAAATGCTCAGCAGCGTTCTATAAACAGAAATAAAAAATATAACATATATAAATCAGCTTAGCAGCTGGCTGTGTTTCAGTGCAAAATGCTGCGAAAAAAATCTAGCAAAGCTCAATTGTTCTCCGTTAACGCGCTTTATTGCTCCTGAAATCTTCTGAACCCTCTCCCAGAGTTAAACCAATACTTAAGTCGCATTACAAAAAATACATATCATTTATTAAACATACTAAGAACATTAAATAATATTTAAAATACAATTAACAAATATCTTTTCTGGCTTTTTGTTTGATAAACATTGATAAACAAAAAAAAACAATGAATTCCAGTTAATAAAAGCACACAAAAAACGAAAGGCTATATATGCAGGCAGTTTAATGCGCAAATTAATCTCGTGATTAAGTGCGAAAGGAATTTCATTTAATATATATTTAGCAAATTGTATATTTCCACACGAAGTAAAATTGTTAAAACCGCAAATTATATAGTTATGTTTATATCGCTATTATTATGCTATACAAACAAGAATATATAAAATATCTATAAATATATATATATATATACATCTGTAAGCATTTCATGTACATTTCAGTGTAAGCGACTTGGCAAATGGACAGGAATATTTATAAAATAAAATTTAACATTAAAGCGTTAAGAAGGCAAAGGGTTTTATTTGTATTTAATTTTATTGCGGAGCTTGTATATTTATAGGTAAGTATATACTCTTTATTTTGTATAAGAAATCTGCAATTTATTATAATATCCAAACAATTTTTTATATTTCGTAAAAATAATACAACAATTCATACAATATTACAGACATAAAATGAGTGGGTTTTCTATGTAAATAATTCGTTGAACTTAAAGCTGAAACAGGGGAGTTAGGTTCTAAAATAAGTAAAGGAATAAATATAAATATATAATTAGAACCTAAGTCCCCTGTTTCAGCTTTAAGTCCACCAAATTATTTACATAGAAAACCCACTCATTTTATGTCTGTAATTTTCGAAAGATTTGGAACCATCAAAGTGCCCCCAAAAGAGCGCATAAATTACAAATATATACCAAAAACTGGACACTAAAAAATCAAATTAAAAGCGGCTACAAATTTGAAATAAAACAAAAAATTGCTTTCATTAAGGAAACTTTAAGTGCGGGCCAGCACGCAAAACCAAACCAACAAAGCAAAGCCAAAATTAGAAAACACAACTCGGGGAAACTCTTCAAAAAGCTCAGGCTAATAAAAAGCCCTAGCCCGAGTTTTGACCAAGTCGGAGTGGTGTGTTGTGTGTACTGTGTGTGTGTGTATATGAGAGCGTGTGTATTACGACTAGTTTTTATTACATTTGTTTCCAGGAATTTTCAGACATGCCAAAACAGGTGCAACCGCAGGACCATCACCATCACCGGCTTACGTGAGCGAGCTGCTTGTTTGCTCCTTTTTTTTAGTGCATTTTCATGGATTTTTCTCCCGCTCGCCTCTTTTTTTCCCTTCAACCCGAGATGGCGGAGTGCCATGACCCAGGGGTATGTCTGACAGGCAGTTTTGCATATAACGCATATAAATCTCAAGGTTAAAGTGTTGTAAATATGCATTTACCTCACCGGACATTGGGTAATGTTAACCGAGAGCTGACCTGACCCGAATGTCCCGAATATTTTCGATTTTAATAATGTCAAAATGCTCTTTGGGTATTAAGCGCTCTGATTGCGTCGTACATTGCCTGCTTCCTGGAAAAAAAAATCATACTTATAGGATCGATTTTTCTGCATGACAGCCACTGAAAGCGTAAAGTAAGTTTCAGTCAAATTTTTTTTAGCATAAAGTCATTTTATGTTGTATGTTTACATAAAAACTTCAATAAGCAAGCAAAATATTGAAAAAGAAATTGTAGCAAAATTTGGAAGAATTTAAGGGAAATATTCGGAAAACTATGCGTTTAAGCAGCCTTTTTAGGGAACTTCATAGGCTCTAGCTTTTATAAAAGAATTTAATTTAAGGTTTAGTATGAGTAAAGTCTTAAAAGGTCCTTTAACCTTTATACTTTAGAGCAATTTCCATTTAATTTAATTTAATGTATGTAATTCTCCCCTTTAAAATTCTCTCAAAACTTGACTAGAATTCTCTTTGTTTTTTATTAAATAAGATATTTTGTCATTAGTCCCCTGATATGGCAGTACCATCCCCTCGACACCTTTTGCCTAATTGCTAGCCTGGTCACCATTTTTCGCTGAAATTCAATTAACAGCCAGCAATTACACAACACAAGTTTAGATACGCTTTCCCGCGGCCGAACTTGTATATTAGCATAATTACGAGTATTTTGCTGAAAAGGAGCAACCGGAAATCCAAGCAGTGGCGCCAGCTGTCGACGGAAAATGGCATCTGGTAAGTCTGAGCACAATTAACATTACTTAAATACACATTAAGGTTAAAGACGCGCAATTTCTTCATGTTCTGGGGCTATTTTTTCAGCGCCAAGTTGTTTATCAAAGCTTCGGTGTGCGGGTGGTAAGGCCGCCGAAGGGTCCTAAAAATTGCGTGACGCACCGAAAGGAAAAGCATTTCCACACACACAAAGCAACAGTGAAAACCTGGGAAAAGCGTGGAGGAAGAGAACACAATGCCGAACAGGAAGGGCAATGAAAATAAACACAGTAATTAAGTTAATGAGCATTTTGAGATTTATTATTAATTTTCTTTTGTGCCCTCTGCGTTGTGGTGAAAAATCATTTTGAATATTTTTTTGTGGTTATTTATTATAATTATTGGCAAGCTTTCGCTTTCACATTCACATTCACATTTGCTTTCGCTTTCGTTGAACTATTTTTGTTGCCTGCCTTTCGATTTGCATTTAAAACGCTTCAAGCCGCAAAACATGCTAATCTGCATTCAGAAATTCGCTTTGCAATAATTGTTTTATTTTGTATGTGGCTGCGTGCCCTTAATTGTTATTTAAATGCTTTCTAAATGGTTTTAAATATTTGCTGGCAAAGTGCAATTCCTGTAGGCATTTGTCGAAAAATGGTTCTTTAATTTATGGCCAGTCGTAAAAATCTCTTTCCGCATTAACATTTTGTCATTCTGCCGAGCCGAGATTATGCCCTCCTCTCATATGAAAAGGGTCCCCATTTAGCTGTTGTCCCCAAATTTTACGATTTCGTATTAAAGTTTATGGTCTCCAAACAACAGCCACAAAAAAAAGGAGGCCAACAACATTCGAAAATAGCCCACAATTTGTTACCTAGACAAAGTGGCAGACATACGAGAATGAGTCATCCGAAAGCAAATTTCAAAAGAAGTAAGTCACACTAAATTAACCAATAACACTAAACGAAAGCCTTTTCAATTAGTAGCTCGATAAAGCGCTAGTTAAATCCCTCACAGCAATTTCAAGCCATAAATGAGTGCAATTTATTGATCAATTTTCTTGCAATTAGACAAGCAAGTCTCAGTCGAGGAATAAAAACGAAGCTATGATATACTCAGTTGAAACCATCATACACAAGATAATGATAATGGTAATGACAAGAGGCCCGATTAGGCAAGTTGGCAAGTATGCACTGGGAAAAGAAATTGGGTTTTTAAGAAAAATATAATAGAAAAGTCATCAAAGTAAAATTTACAGCAAATACTTCAAGGTTCATGAAAGTAACGTGTATTTTTTGATATCCCATAACACATTCGATACTTTAGCGGAAATATGTTGGTATCATTTTTCCTAAATACATTCTAACATTCTAACATATTTATTTTTATAATAAAAGCGCGAATATTATGTCTAGAACTAACTTTATCATAGGATTTACCAAACCAATCACGTTCTCCTTATAAATTCGTACTATTTACTATATAAATACTTAGTTTCTAGGAAGGATTTTATACATTTCAAATATCCTCCGCATGAGATTAGTTTCTTTCAGTGTTTCAACAAATTGCCGTCCAACTATATCACTAATCACCTGAGAAACCCTGCCCACCTCCTCGCACACACAAATAGCCCAAGTTCCCCCCCTGGTCCCATGTCAGATAACCCACATAATCGTGTCTGACTCGCTCTCATCGTGTAAACAAAACTACAATTAATCAAAGATTTTACCAAACGGGACTTTATTACACGAGGCTTTGGTTAATTGCATAAATAAAAGAGGGTGGAAAAAAAAAGCTTAATTAAGCCAGCTCCACCACTTGCCGACTCCCCGTGGACTTGGCAAATAAATAATAAAAACACAAATTGACACAAACGCACACACAATAATGGTGAGATGGGTAATGAAACAAACAGGACTGGCAACCAGGAAGTGCAGTGTCCTCGGTCAGATACAGGGAAAAGGGAGCTAAAGGATAAAGAGGAACGAAACTATGGCCAGGTTATCGTTTTGAGTTTCCCTGCTGGGCAGGCATTAGGTGAGGCTGTTAGCATTTTTCCGGGATTGGGTACGATACATAGACTAAGGGGCAGGCGGAACCAGCCACCCATTTGAGCTGTCCATGCCGTGCCATTCGGACAATTATAATTGCCATTATTGTGTTTGTGGGAAAAGTACACAGGGAAAAAATTATGAAACATTCTAGGAATATTTAAAAAAAAAAATAAACGTTAAGTCTTATTTGTTTGATTTAGTTTTTATTGGTTTAAGATAAAACGATTTGGATAATGCCGCATTTTAACAATTAAAAAACTTATTTTTTTTACACTTTTTGATGAGGCCCAGCAGCTAATATGGAGCTCTTCCTATTTAGTCAAAACGAGTTCCTCCAAGGAACTATGTAAGTGTAACAATAATGGCGTAACACTGCAACGCTAGCGACCGCGTCCGGATTCTTTGGGATCGATGTTGGAGACCCACTGCACGGGATTGATGTAGATGTTGGAAATGGTGCCGCGCAGCGTGTCGAAGCCCTGGTTGAGGGGCACCGGCTTGGCCCGCTTGTCCACCTGTTTCATCCAGTTTTTCCAGGCTCCCTGCGATCGCTGCTTGCGCTCCTCCTCCAGTTTTCGCTTATTCTCCTCCAGTCGGCGCTTGCTCTCCCGCTCCCGCTGCTGCTGCTCGGACTTGATCATTTGCCACTCCTTGAGTCGCTTTCTCGTGGCCTCCGATGCTGCCTTGCGAGCAGCTCCAGGACCAGATACCGGCCCCGATCCCAAACCCGATCCGGAGCCCGAGCTAGAGGTCGAACCCGAGGAGTTGCCAGAGCCAGACTGGCGTAGGTTCAGCGGCTTCTTGCGCTCTTGCTGCTGCTGCTCCTCCTTGCGGCGGCACCACTCCTGGAAGCGTGCCTGGGCCTGCTCTTGGCGCAGGGCTGCCTCCGCCTCGCGCTTCTCCCGCTCTTGCTTAGCTGCCAGGAGGCTCTTCTGCTTCTGCACGGCCTTGCGCGCCTTCCAGTCCTCGAAGGCCGCTTGGCTGTGGCGCTCCTTGTTCTCCTCCAGACTCTTGTAGTAGGTGGACGCGTCCGAGGTGGAGCTGGCCAAGCTCAGCGAGGGCACGATGGCGCTACGTCCGTCGGACGGCTGCAAGGCCCCGCGGTACATGTCGGTCCAGCTGCAGGTGGACATCGAGGAGTTGTCGTGCTGTCTTGGGCCACCGCTGCAAGGACTGCCACGAAGGCTACTGCCACAGTTGCTAAGGTCGTAGGTTCGACTGGACAACTGATCGAGGTCCGGCACTCGCTGCCTTCCGCGCTTTAGGATGGTTGGTGACTTGTGGTAGGTCCTGGCGCTCAGATTGTCCTGATTGTCCTCTTTGAGGATGGTTGTGGGGTCCAAGTCGTCCTGCTTGTCCTCCATGGAGAAATTCTTGTCGCTCATGGTATCCTCGTCGTCCTCTTTAAAGCAAGTCTTGATACTTATGTTGTCCAATTCACGGATGTCCTCATCGCGCTGCGTTAGGGTTGGCGTAAAGCTCTCAAAGGAGCTCAGGCTCTGCAAGTCCTGCTCGGTATTCATCACAGTCTCTGTGTCCGTGGCGACTATGTCCTCCGGCTTGTCCATCATGGTCTGCACATCCGTCATATCATCCTCATCTAGTTCGCACAGATCCCCAAACTCCTCCGTTTCCTCTAAGACGTCTAGTTGCTCTTCAAACTTCAACCTGTACATGGCATCGTTGGCCTCCTCCTCGTCCAGCTGAATACAGAAATTTGTTATAGAATCACTATCATCACAGTCATCGCCCAAGGCCTCGGCTCCATCGCCGAGAGCATCCATCTCCAGATTGTCCTCCTCGAGTTCCCCCTCAATGTAACCGTCACCATCATCACCATCACCCTCACCCTGACCCATGAATCTTACGGTGGGAGCACCATAGGTGCGACTTGTGTAGCCCAGTAACGAGTCCGGCGACTCCTCGTCGCTCATGTCCGACATTACCAGCGGATGAGATGCACCGCCGCCCGACACCTGCTGGCGATCCACCACCTTGCCATCGCTGCTCCGGCGCGCTACGAAGGCCATCCCGTGCGATCTACGGAAGAGAGTAATCAGATGTGGCTATGAGTTCGGTAGGGTTTCTCTCGAGCAGTCGAGACGATATGTTGTGTTCGTCAGTCTGGGAGTGAATGAAGACTCTGAATCAGGCCGAGCTGAGAGATATAGAAAAGGGTGCTCAGGGTAGGGATCTCAATACTAGAATATCTGGAAAAATACAAGATATAGTGCAGCTGATGCTAGAATATAAAATATAGGGATTTGCCTTGTTTTAAATTGTTATAAATATTATTTTGTATATAATATTGTGTGGCTGAGGTGGGAATATATAGTAAAGTAGCTTTTGAAGGCCGAATTTTCGTAGTTAATTTGATCCAGCTTATACACTATATGTTTCTTCATTTTCTAGTTATATTATTTATTTTAATTAACTATATATTCAATTTAAGTTTGATTGATTATTATATTCAATTATTCATTAAAGTACCATAAACTTCGTTTTAAATTAAAAATTGTCTTAAAGATTAAAAATTATTTTAAAATATTGTACTTAGTTTAGTTTTCAGGTTCCTGATTTTTCTCTAAGTGCATCAGATTTTTACTCAGTTAACGCGTCGCGCCGTCTGCCTCAGAGCCCGAGTTCAAGCTCGAGTTTGTGGCAAAATGAAAACATTTTAACTAATGACAAACAATTACTTAAACAACGAGTCGAACGACAGCGAGAAGGGCTCACACGAGGCGCTGGCAGAGCCAAAGGTAATTAAAACACTACACCACACACACCTACACACACACACACAGAGGACCCTGGGTGTGCGGGTGTTTGGGCGTAAAGTTGCCGACTCAGAAATCCTTCGGTGTCCTGTGTGTCCCGTGTCCCGTGTCTCGTGTGTATGGGTGTGTTGAGTGTTCCTGTTACTGCTCTCAGCCAGGTAATGAGCGGTGCTTTCGTTTTTAATGAGCCTCGGCACAAACACACTCACACACACACATACACTGATATGGAGCTCAGGTGTAATAAAAAAACTTATCGTTGCTGGCTTTTAGGCGCTTACGTTCACGACTTTTGACAGACACAATGAAATGATTTTGTGAGTCGTTAATTGCTGTATCGTCGTCTGCCATCGGCCTGGCTCTCAAATTAAAAGCCAAAACAAAATAAAAAATAGAACAAACTGCGGCCAGAGAAACAATTAAGTTGGCCCTTTTTTAAAAACGAGCTGCCAAATGACTTGTCAAAAAGGGGACGGGGGCTGGGTGTGTGGTTTGCGTGTGTCTGCTTTTATCGGTTGTGTGTGTTCTAATTCGGGAATCAGGTCAGTTAAATAATATAAAATTGCTTTAAGCGTGCTTCAAAAATACAATAGAGGGAAATGTAAATAGTTCAATTATGTCATTACATTCCAAAACCATCAAAGAAAAGCCAAGCCATTGACTTCCATTTAGCAAAACCAAAAAAGATGGACTTGAACAACTATATATTTATTTTGTTTCTGTGAACAATCTCAGCTGCTTTCTCGGAACTTTAATATTGCGTGACTTTCTCAGGTCTCTTAAATATATAACGAAAGCCTGGACTATTCACACGATGGTCTATATAAAGACTTTAAAACTAAACTTTTAAGTATTACTTAAAGAACATTTTTTTAAATCAATAGAGGTAGAAATCAAATGACTTTGAAATAAATCTTTTTGAAAGCTTAACTTCAAAGGTTACTATATATTTTTTGCTTATACAATATTAATTGAATTACAAAATACATTTATAAAATATATTCACAATAGTTATTTGATTGAATGACCTAAGGAAACCTCAACAAGTGGTTCAGCAATTGCTGTGCAATGCGTTTTAATTACACATTTCTGGCACGCACTAAAATAACTTTTATTTTTTAATTATAATTATATTTGTTGCCATATTATTGGCACGGGACGGTGGGGCATTGATTATTGGACGATTGTGTTTGCTGGCCGTTGGTCTTGGTTTAATTAAAAACGTGACAATTTTACCTGTGGCCAATGCGGCGTATATTTCATACGCCATGTGTGACCGCTCAACCGACCGACTCCCCAAAGCGCGCGCGGGGCCACTTTCGTTGGGAAATATTTAAAAAGCGTTGTTTACATTCATAACATTTCCTGTTTCACCATTGAATGCCGTTACATTTCACTTTTGCCGGCCACAAATTTAATTAACTGAATGAATATGACGGGCCGGCGGACAAGGCCACAGGGGATTGTTTTTTAATCAATGGACCGTCACATTGAACTGATTAATTCTGCCTGTTTGCCAAATTGAGACAATTTCTCAGAATGCATTCAGAACAACAAGGCTTTGACAGTAACTGAGTGGCGCCAATTAAATAGTTCGCTTACCAAGAATCCTAAAGGCTAACAAGGACAAATTCAGAATCCGTTTGTCCGCTCAGCGACTTCCTTGTAAGTTTGTCCAAAGGGAAAAGGGAAAATATAAATTTTTTTTGTTGATATTGTCGGAAATGTAAATGTGAGACTGATGTCAGTGTAAGCCAGCTACCGCTTACTGAGATCTGTGATGTTTTTACCTAATTAAAATGGCAGACAGTCGAAGTCATTGACAGTCTGCCCCCATTGACGACTTCAATTTCTTGGCAGCTCACGCACAGCACGATGCGAAGACTCCCGGAAACTTCAGGCCCCAGGAAAAACCACAGCCAAATCAGATAAGTAACTCCCCGCAAACTACAGACAAATCGAAGAGGTAGAAAAATAAAACGCGACAACCTGTGGAGAGTCAACTTGGGGAGCCAATTTACGTAATTGACTTGCTGCCCAGCAAAGAAGTCTCGAGAGTTAAATACTTCACTCGGCTACTCGAAAGCCTGTGACTTTTGCTTACCCAAAAAATATTAATTAAAGCTTGCCTTGGAGGATATCGATTCGGCTCTTTAAAACCTAAAAATCATCATCAATTAAATCAAATAATGTTTTTTTTGTACTTGATTGCACAGAAACATATTTATCTTAAATAAATAAATTAAGGCTTTCGTGTTCAATTAATTCAATCAAATTTCGTATATATTCTTTCTATGCAAAAAAAAAAATTTTTTTGTAGAAACAAAAGCCTCTCAAGTTGCATAAGTAATTATTAAAAAACAACATTAGATTTTCATTTAAAAGCTGATGTGTTTGTTTCCATACCATTTTATTTGCAGCATTTTGGCACTCTCAATGTCAAAAACAGCAGCGGCCAAAAAGTTCTCAACTTCTGTTAGCCTCGTCCATGGCTGGCAGGTAACTTGTCATATTTAATTAAGAAACTTTTAAACAATTGCTGTTGAAATATTGCCGACGCGCGGTGTCTGATCCGCAAAAGGTTTCCTTCATCTCGCTGGCAGACAATCAAAATTTTCCACCGTCCCATAAAATCTCACTTGACATAGTTGAGAGTGAATATCGGCTTAGATGGCAGACACACGGCAGACACAGTCAACCGCAGGACACGCAAGCAGCCATGCACCTCGCAGGACCGAATAAAGGATGCCAAAGAGTGCCACAGTGTAAGTGTAAGTGCAAGTGTTGGTGTAAGTGTCAGAAAGATGGCGGCGAGACGTTGCAGCTACTGTTGCCCCCAAGCCATAATTGGTTGCGTCACTGCATAAGTCACGAGTATGCCTCGAGCCCTTCGGCTCCTTGGCTTTGCCTCTGTTGTTGTTGTCCTGGCAACCCAGGACACACACACACGCTGTGTGTGCACCAGCTGGAAAGTATGCTGCATTTAAATAAGATAAACGCAAGCGCCCACTAATTGAATTGCTGACAAGATTTCCCCAGATTTCCCCCACAAACAGAGCCAGACACGAGCCAGAGCAGATTGTTGTCGTCTCCTGGAATTTCGGTAATTAATAACTTAACGAAAGCGGAAATGTGAAACAAGCATGAAGCATCGCATCAGGATCGGCAGGAGCCGTGCAGACCCAGGAGCAAGTTTACCCAACTAGCTGTATCAGATTGTTGCCAGCCAAACTCCAACTCAAGCACAGACTCGAACTCGGACTCGGACTCAGACTCGGACTGTGTTGTTCAGTGGTTTAAAGTTTTTAGTGGCTGCAAGTTTGTTGAGCCATTAGCGGTTCATGAGAGGACAAATAATAGAGGATGAGTTTAGGTGAAGTTTAGGTGTGTGATATATGAAAAACATCTAAAACTATCTACATAAAATTGCTGAAATTTCTTAACACAACATTATTTTTATGCTGTTAATATAAACTATATATTTAATTGTTAACTTTAGTAGAGCAAGCCACAAAATTTCAATGAATGGTGCATCTTAAACAAATATTTTAGCATGCTTTATATTTATTTCATATCAATTAAAATTTAAAGGACCATATTAAACATAATTAATCTACATTTAAATATTTGTTATGTAAGGAATACATTTAAAATTTAATTAAATTAAACATAATAAATGTTCACTTAAATATTTTATTTATTAAAAATACATTTAAAATATTAATTTAAATCAATCTATATTAAAAGTATAATAAACTTTTGTAAATAAAAGATAAATTGAAGCCTTATCCTTTGGATCAAGTTTATATTTTCAACTTGTATTTCCTTGTTATTGACTCGTCCCTCTGAGTCTAACCACAGGCCTTTAATCTTCTAACTTTTACCCCAACTCAGACTGAGCAGAATTTTTAATATTTTTAATTTCTAATACAGACAAACGTTCAGAAAGACACACCGACTGGGAGGCCGAGCGAAAGAGAGTCATTGCCAGACAACAACGGAGAGGGCTGAAACCTTAACCCCCTGGCGCACACTTTGAACTGCAGTCCCCTCTTTCGACGAGCCTCCTTCCGCAACTTTGAGTTGCTGGAGGAAAAAAAAAATAAGAAAAAAGGCTGAAATAAAACTGATTTCATTACCTTGATTAGTTGGTCTCTTCAAGTCTTCCCCCAGCTGTTTGTCCGTTTATTTGCTCGACTTTTTTCGCATACACATTTTGAAATCCCACCAGGCGAGGGCCAGGATTGCGGACGGGACAGGACCCGCTGCTGAGGCCGGGCTTTTCGCCAGCATCTCGCTTTGCATTCGCCATTTTTTGGGTTCAATGCAAACATTAACCTCATTAGCATTCCGCTCTGAATGGATACGTTTGCCCGGTGGATGCTACCTACCTCGACCTCAGCCCCTCCAGCTGCACTCGCGCTGCCCCCTTTTTATTTTTAATGGATTAATTTTAATAGTTTAAACCGATTTGCTTGTTTTCAATTGCCCTGTAAGTGGTATTCGAGAGGAGATTTTTTACTGTTTTTTGGCTAATTAAATCAAGTGGCTCAGGGGAAAAAAGATCTGATCTTTGGTGTGTAAATACCACAGTAACAGCAATCCGATTAAAGGACTGAATAAAAAGTAACGAAATGCATTTAAATCTGCTCAACTTTGAAGGGATTTTTTAAGCTTAGAAAGTAGAGAGTTGTTTTTTGAAGTTAAGATATTTGATGAATAAGTAATCCAAGGAATCTGGTAATGATTTTAAATGAGAAAGGAATTTATTTTGTAAAATAGCCGCGAGGAAGTCATTTACCTTTGAACAAAAATACTATAAGGATGATGTAAAAATACGTTTAATATTAAAAGAATTATCAAGTTGAGATTTAAGCAATATTAATACTCAAATAACACATATTCTAAATAAGAACAATCAATAGAAACATAAATATTCTAGGTTATGAAGTAAAAATATAACTATAATTTCCACGCTGATTCTTATTAGAATCTCCCTGTTTCCAAGCCTTTCTGTGAGCATCAAAAACAATATCTTGCTAACAAGTTCCACTTGTAGCTTCTCCTTGTACCCACAGCTGCTCGGCACTATTCCACAGTTCATCCAGTGGCACTTTACACCTCCGCACCTCGCCATTTGAGGCAACTTTCTTGCAGCAGCAGCAGCAGCAGCGGCGCGGTGGAGAAAGCAGCTTAATTAAGCATAATAGGGCTCTCGTTTCGCCTGCAGCATTCCGACAAGTTGTGCAGTTTTTCCCGCTGCTCCTGCTGCTCCTAAGTAGCTGCTGGTAATTTGTGCTTAGCCACACTCACAGACCAACACTTCGGCGGCGGGTTGACGTTGGGGCCAGGAGCATTTTAATTGCATTTCCGCTATTTCTGATGCCTTTTGAATTTATAATGCCGACGAGAAGTACTGCTACTACTACTACTTTCTGTCCAGCTTTCGCATCTCCTGCTCCTACTGGCCACGTCCTGAGAAAAATAATTCAATTAATTACAAAGCGGACAGGTGCACGGCAGCTACACTTAATATTAATCATACGCACCGTGAACTCAAAAAAAAATAAAGAAGTAGGACAGAAAATGGGAATCGTAACGGTAACCGTAAAAAAGCAAGACCCTTGCTGACTCGCATTCGTATCTAATAAACATGTTTATTTCATTAGAGCTACACATGCGGCTATTTTATCCCAGCTCCGCCCTCTCTCGGGACATCATTTGCTCTAGACCCAACGATTTCGACATGAAAAATGCGTTCGCGCAAAAAAAAAAGGAAAAGTTGCCACGAGTCCGCTCGCTTTATGATTGGGGATTTTCGGTGGCGCCACTAATGTGCCATAGCTCGCATTTCCTTTTCGCCACCAGCCCCACTTCCCAGGAATTTCCACGCCACGTTGGCTTTTCCCACTGGGGCCCTGCTGTCGACATCATTACAAATAAATTGAGCGTGAAAGATACATTTCGCCAGCAGCATTGACATGCTGCAATGATAGGCACATTCGCCTCGACTCTCGAGAGGCTCGCCAAGGTGAGGCTGTGAGCTCCTGACTCTGCCTATTTGACTTTAAAATAACCTGTTTCGAGGCGGAGAAGTGTTCCGTCAAGTGAGAGGACTCTGGAAACTTATTTTCAGCAAGTGGGAAACTTATATGCGCTTGAAAGGTTAAGGGAAAATATTTGTTTACCTTTAAATTTACACTGACAAATTTGTTTATTAAATTATTAATAGTTAAACATTAGTTTTATTTTGCTCTCGATAATTTCTATTATGGAATTTTAGCTGGCTTATATAGCTTTCTGAAAATTTCCCAATAAAGTTTTTTTACCAAGAAAATATAGAAAAATGTTTATTTATAAAAAAAAAATATAGAAAAATATTTATTTATAAGAAAGAAAATATAGAAAAATATTTATTAATCAAAAAGAAAATATTGAAAAATATTTATTTATAAAAACGAAAATATAGAAAAACATTTATTTATATTTTCTATTCATATGTTTTTATAAAATTAAATAAAAATTAAAAACTTAACTCAAACCTTATTTATAAATTCTTTTATAACTTTGTGTACACTTCTAAGAACTTTTTATTTTCATTTCCAAATTTAAAAGATTTTTCTATTAAAGTTTTACTAGAGATCTTAAAATCAACTAATCTTAAACTTCTACTATATATTCCTAAAAGTATTGTCCTGATTTTGAGCATGGCCAAGAAACTATTTCACCAATCTCAAAATGCTTTTTCTACCAAACTTATGTAATTAGTATGTAATCACGGCAAAAATAATTCCCTCAGACAATTTATACAGATTAAATCCATAAACCATATTTGGTGAGTGACAAATTAATTTAATTGGCTTCATGCTGGCATAAATATCGATTTAAGTCCGAACCCAAACAAGCTTTCTTGAAATGATTAACCTTAAAGGAAATCAAATGCCGTAAAATGATTTAATTATATGAGATTCCCAGGGTGGAATGAAAAATTCAATATAAATTCAAATTTTACAACTCTCTTGTACAGAATATGTATTTATCATACATATATGTATTCCATGTGCGACAATTTCAAATTGCGAATACAAAAGTCAATTTGTTGAAAGCGAAGCTGAGGAGTGGAAGTGGGAATGAGGGGAATGGGGGGCTGCCAGCAACAAATGTAAGCATATAAACATAACCATGAAAGATATTTGATATAATAACATACGTGACCGCATTTACAATTTTCAAATCAAATCTTAGCAGCCAGAGGCGGAGGCATCCTGCCATTGTCTGTCTAATGCCATGCATGTGAAATGAATTTAATGCCGAGCGAAAGCCGAGAGGGGTCAGGGGTCACGGGGGCCTGTGTCTGCCTGCCGTGCTGTGAAATTTGTTAACATTTATGCATTATCATTTTGGCTTACGACACTTAATGATAACTGAGACATCCAGCAATAGATTGAACTGAAGGAGGGGAGTGAGGAGTGTGTCAAGTGTGTCAAGGCTTTCTGCCAACTGAGATTTTATGGCTACCATAGGGTGGTGTCCTTGAACACAGCACAGGATTTGTTATATTTTAGTTAAATTTATTTGTTTTTATTGCAATAACAAATATGTTTTCTTGTTACCATAAGTTAAGCCGAGCGACTGCAGGCTAATTTTAGGTAAATATTCATTGAATTCGAATAAAATTGTTTACAAAAATATTTAGCCAAAATTCAACACCGTTTCGTTTTGCTTTCCAACTGGTTTAAATTAAACTTAATTATTATAATGAGTTTTTTTCCAATCAACCAAATTGATTGCCACTCTGTGCGAATTCAGAATAATAATAGTAATAAAAGTAATCTAATTGAAATCCTATTGGTGTACTCATGTAAATACAGCACCTGGGCAAACTTTGTGCTGCAAATAATTAAGCTGAATTAAAACTAAACTAAATTGTAATTGAACAAATCGGATCTAGTGTACCAAAGTGAGTTTCAACTTTATTTTGTGTTATAAATAAATGTATAAGATTGCAGGCTTATTGTGTAAAAGCATAAAAAGAAAAGGTTTAATAGTCGAGCTTATATTTTCAGTTATTCATTAATTGCAAAACATTATATTTTTTGTGATATTAAAACATATTAAAAGTATATTACAGAAGAGCTGATTATCCTCACAATAAAAACCGAAAAACTAGCATTTTCTTTTTTCTATTTTTGGTTTTTTTTCGACTTCAAAGTTTTGTTATCAAGTTCAAGTTAATCTTTTCAACTTTCCCAGAAACTTATGGTGAACATTGAAATAAACACTCGATCATTCATTAAATTTATTTTCATTGCCATATTTAAAATATTTATTTAATTTTTTGGGAAATAAATATTAAATGTTTTTATTCAGAGTAAATCATAGAAGAAAAGGATTTGTAAACAAAGGAAATATTTATTATTTATTTATATATATATTTATTTTTATCCGTGTTATATGTATTTTATTATTAAAGACCATTTCTTTAGGTAAGGTTAGGATTTTTTTTCTATTTTTGGGTTTTTGCTGACAGGACTCCAAAGATTAGTTTCAAGTTGATATTTCCCATTTTCCCAGATATTACCACTCGATCATTAATCGAATTCATTTCCGTTGCCATACTCAATTCATAATCTGGATGCCACAGGAGAAATTAGTGAGCTCAGTGTCTGTCCTGTGCCATAAGCCCAATTAAGTTTGCGGTTTTGGCAATGTCATATTTTTGAATTTGCTCGCACAACCGTTTTGACAGTCGCCCGGAGAGGTAAGGCCTCGGTTTTTGGGCGCCGCGGAAAATGCGGCGTGGTCCCGGGAGCTGCTGCGGAGGTGGCTGGCTGCCAGCGTGGCGTATAATTAACAATAATGAAGTCGTAAAACCGCAATGCAATCAGCGATGCGCAAAACACACAACAGCACGCACAGGCGCCCAAACAAACAGTCCGCAAGCCGAATAGCACACACAAAGGATGTGTGGGGGGGTAGGTGGGAGTGCGAGTGCAGGTATCCATCCGTGCAGCTGCATTCCCCAATAATGTGCATATGCCCCACGATGCGCCCACCTCGAAGTCAGGGTCACACGGGCATTATAAAATATTTATAAACCATTTGCACGCATAATTAGCCTGTCATTAAATTTTGAGATTTTCGGTTTCGGTGTTGCCTGCCACTGTGTGTGTGTGTGCATTGGTGTTGGCTTAAATGAGAGTGTGTGTGTGTGTGTGTGTGTGTGTCCGTGCGCTTAAAATGATATTGATGTCAGTGCATGTCGGCCACCGAAAATTATGAACGCCGCGCTTTCGTTATGCTCTGAAAGGAAAACATGCAACACGAAATTGTCCAAAAATGTCATCAACGAATATGGTTGCCTTTTTTTTTTGTTATGTTAAAAAATTTGTTGTACATTGAGTAATTAGCAAACTAAAGTCAATACTTTCTATATTCAATTTCAAAGTTTAACGCTCACAATAGGCAAATATTTAAGTTGCTATTTGAAAATGTTTTATAATTTTAACCCAAAACAAAAGAGGTTTAAATTAACTTTAATTAATTAAGTGCATTATTAATTCCCAAAGAAATATTTATGAAAATGAGGGAGAAGTTTAATTTAAGAAGGAAATATTTTTCATCAACATAAATTTATGAAACTCAAAATTAATAAAAATTTCAAGTTAATGAAAAAAAGGAGTATTATTTTATTTGGATTTTTCACAATATTTGTAAGAAGCTTAATTAATAAACTCTTAATTGAACAATTTTAAAGAAGGATCCATCTTTTAAACTTTAGAAACCAAAAGTGTACCTTAAAATTTTCATATATCCATAGTTCTTTTCTTTTTTATTTATCATGTATTTATTTATTTCTGGCAATACTTCAGTTTATAATTCAACAAGTTTTGTTTTAAAATTTGTGTTTAAAGTTGTGGCAATAATTTGTCAAAGACATGCTCGATTTCAAGATGAGATTATTAACATTTGGAGGAAAATAAAATATCAAAAATAATAGTTTTAATATGTATAAAGATGTATTAAGAAACCAATTATAATAAAAACGTATTCTAAAGGGAACTTTATTTGTAAATAGTTTGAATACGTATAAAGATGTATTAGTAAACATATATATTAAAAACATATCCTAAATGCAACTTTGCTTGTAAATTCACTTTGGATCACTTCAGTCTGAATTTGATTTCTCTGAATAGTTGGAATATTTTCCTTGGAAGCCAATGCGATTTAGGTTATGCAAGTCCTAAATCTCATTGTTTTCCATGTTAACAACTAGCTTTAGGAATAATAAAGGCAAAATTAGCAGTAATAACTACAGTTAAATATCCAAATAATATTGAATGAATATTGAAACAGAATATCCTTCAGACTTACTTAAATTACATTTTACAGACTTTACAAGCTGCCTTAAAAATTGCAAGAGCAATACCTGTACGTATCATGGCATAGTAATTATACCCTTTCGCCAAAGGTAGGCTGTTGGCGTAGGGTGGCCAGGACTGGGCTTGGGTGGCTGCGGGTGGGCTGGCGAAATGTCATGTCATGTTGCGACAGGCGTCGGAGCGGCGCGTCATGAAGTACGTCTATATGTACATGTGTACAGCCATAAAGTAATCAGCGGAAATGTCAATGGGCCGCCGCCATTTACTGATGTGTCGGCAGCTGAGGTTTACACCGGGCATCAACATCATCATCATCATCATCGTCATCGTCATCGTCACCGCCAAGGCAGGTGTATATTCTTTATATGCCGCCAGTCGTCCGTTGTGCTCGGTCCGGGCATTGTAATTAAAATTTCCGGCTGCATATGGAAGGGCGATTGGTCCTGTGGCGGGTTTAATTGCGCGGGTCCTGTGGACACTGACAACAAACATATGTCACGGGGCTGGGGGAAAACAAGGCAAGGAGAAAGCAGTCAAAACTGGACTACAACCGACCGCCCCCAGGCACAGTTACAGGTTGGAGCCTTGTCAATCAGGTTAAAAAGTTAAAAAACCTAAAAAATTATTTCGTTCACTAGTGTGTCTCTTCGCGTATCAATACAACAGGCTTACACAATTTTAGCAAAATATAATTTTGTGTCGTGTAGAATGGCATTCTGCGGCTACGTTAACTCAACCGGAGACATTGTCCTGCGCGACGAAATCTACATGGGCGATACACGTGTCCGGCGAACCACATCGCCCAGTGATTCATCCACGTCGCTGTCCTCGCCAGTCTCGCTGCCCGAGCATATAACAAGGACCAATTCTGCAAAGGACGACACCGATGTAAGCGACGATGCCACTACGGAGGCGGCCCGAGTTCCCTCTCCGGACGGCTGGTCGCTTATGTATGGTGAACTCAAGAAGAACCATGGTGTGTCCTCGCTGCTTCTCGACTCCCGGCCAAGCTCCGTTGACTATATGAGACATATAGATACAATGAAGGTAGAAACTCTTGATTTTAGATTTAATTTTGCTGGGAAAAAAATCTCCCTTTAATTCAGGATCAATCTCCTTACTCACGAGCTCATTACTTTATCCATTAACTGCCTTATTTTTAAAGTTTAATATCATGTTTATTAATTTATTTTATGAATCTTTCCCCAGGAGTACCGCAAACCGGATGCTGCCTATGAGAACTGGTACTCGGCCAAGCGGCGGCAACGCCTGGAGAAGCAAAAGATGCTGCAGCAGGAGCGGGACTACGAGCTGGAGCAGGCGAAGGAGCGGAAGCAGCTGGCTGAAATGTGCTACGACCAGTGGCTGAAGAACAAGGCCCGCCAGGCAGCTGCCCAGCGGGTGGAGGCCCACATGCAGTCCGCTGCCTTCAAGGCCAGCCAATCGGTGGTCAAGAACTCGGCTTTAACTTCAGCTAGCTCGTCCACGTTGGCAGGCCCGGGCTCCGTGGCCTCCTCGTCGGGGAATAAGACGTTACGCAACAGATCGCAGGACAAGATCCGCAAGGTCGTGGAGGAGTGGTGGCTGAAGAAGCAGCAGCAGCATCAGACGCAGCGCGAGGAGAAGCGTCGTGCTCTCGTCTCCAAGGCTCTGGAACAGGAGCGGCGCAAGGAGCTGGCCCAGCTGGCCTGGCAGCGATGGATGAGCAATGTGCACGAGAAGCCCAAGCCGGTGCCCCTCAATCAGGGCATGGACTCGCTGCGCGGCACCATTTCGCCCATGTATATAAATCCCAGAGCTTGGGTGGATCCCAATAAGCCTTCGAAGATGTAATGTGACATGCCATTCGCACATTTTGTGTCCCGTTTACCAAATGCATCATTGATTCAAATTATACATCAAATTATTTTAGACATAAACCAACGAGAAGATTATTCCATTTGAATAAAAATCATAGTTGAAAATTTCAAGTGAGATCCTTTTCAATTGAATTCTTTACTCTTTTTTATTTTTAGCTATGAAAACAATCTTTTCACCAAATAAAATGGTACAACATTATCTTTAAGCAATTCAAAAGTCAATTTATACAATTGCGCCAACACAGAGTTTAACCAATTTTGTAAACCAATACGATAAGATAAGGGCAAGGGCGGCGACCAAGGGGCACTAACGATAGCAAATAACAATTTGCTGGCAGAAAAACACAAAAGAAAAGAGGTAAGCAAAAATCGAAACTAAAACTGCAGGGGACGACAGGACACTCAATAAGATTTCAATTGTTGTTGGACAAGATACATTTTCCGGCTGGCAATAAGCCGGAGCAGCACTAGATGATGGCATCGAGGGAGGGAAATGGGGTAAGAGCTCTGAGCTCTGCCCATTTTCATTAGATTTTCAACACCGGCCGACTGTTGTGTGTTTTGTGTGTGTACTATATGTGCATGTGTGCCTGATCTTGTTTGTGTGTCTGTAAAGTTACAAAATTATATTGTTCCAAAATAAAATAAAGCATGTTTTCGGGTAGCTTCGAGTGGCAAAGCCAGAGTCGCAGGCAGCTTGAGGTAGGAGCGTGGGTAACCGAAATGCAAACAAACAAAGCCAAAGGCCTAAAGTTCATTTGCACAATTTCCCAGCTCTTGGCCAGCTCGGAGCTCCCCTTGCAGCAAAGTCAAAGGCCAGCGCACGGGCCGGGCAAACAAAAAGACCAAAAAGACGTTAGCAATCCTTTTGATGAGGTCAACGTTGGTCTGGTTTCCTGTTCACACACTCCCATACGCATACGCATGAGCCGGTATTCGCATAAAGGGAGTGTGCACTGTGATTATTATATTTAAAATTTTAGAAAGTCTTTATATAAAGTCTCAGGGTTTCCACAAGAAAATCATTCGTTTTTAGTAGAAACTTCTAGGTATTCTTATATAAAAAGAAATTTACTTTTACCATGAGCAAAGCGTTATAGATTGTAAAAAAAAATATTACAATAGAGTCCTTGAAAGCATATTAATATAAATTAAATACTTCAATAATTCCTAGCTTAAAAAATGTTTTGAATTTATTTTGTGATAAATTTGTCTTAAGATAAAACGATCTGTCTAAGATCTATCATTATAGTAGAGTCTTGAAAGTAACTAAACATTGACAAATTAAAACAAACATTATAAAAACATAAGTATGTTACTTATAAACTTCTTGACTTGTTGATTCCTAACCCAAATCAGTTTTTCTCAGTGTAAATTGTCCCTGGCCGATGCTTACTCTTGCGTATGTGTATATACTCGGGATGCGGGGAAATGAGCGGGAAATGAAGGCGGTCGGCAAGGGGGTAAGTGCTGTATATCGAGCATTGGCAGGATTAAATTTGGAAGGTATTGAAGCATGTTATTCGTCATCAATGTAGTTTGCACTAACTAGTTTGTGTTGCTTCTGCTGCTTTTGCTTTTGTTGTTAATATTGTTGTTGTTGTTGTTGTGGCTGCTGTGTGTCCACAAAATGGTGTTGTTGCTGCTGCTGCTGTTGCTGCTGCTGCTGCAGCTCCTGCTGCTGCTGCAACTGGCTATATTGTTGCCATCGCACGGCAACTTGTCCGTTGAGTGGAGAATCCAGGAGGTAGAGTGCTCCAGCCCGAGTTCAGAGTCAAGTCGCTTCCAGGTTGTTTGCATTGTTTACGCACTTTCGCTTTGATATTATTGTAGTGTGCATTTCGGCTTGATGACCTGATGACATGACCAGAGTAATGGCCAGATGGGCAACCGCCTAGGCAGGACCGCAGGAAACCCCCCGCCCCATCTCTAGTCACTAGGTGAACAAGGATAAGGCATTGATTGGAAAAAGTGGACATGTATCTGAGAAGAGTGTACACTGAAATTGAATTTAAGCTCAAATATCTACAATAAATCTTTCATTCTTCGAAGGATATTCTGCAGAACTTTTAGATAATAATCCTGCTCTTCAACCTTCATATTCAATTTGTTTATTTTTTCTTCTACTCTTTCATACCTTTAGTTCTTCAACGGCAATTGTTTACAGCCTCGAAACATCACTCATCATCACCTCAGTTGTGGATGAGAGCGGAAAACCCTTCCTCTGCTCTGGCCAGTTATTGATCACACGACATCACTTTGATAAATATCTGGACCATTGTCTAAAAGCACAAAACCCCGACACCACCTACGGCGCTGACCCCAAACTAGCGGCAGTATTCCTTTATTTTGCACCTGCCTTTGTCGAGGACTCAATGGTCCTGGTCGGGACCTGGCTCCCCCTTTGGCCATGGCATTATTTATGGGCACAGCAAGCGGCCTGGAGACGGGCTAACTCATTGTTTTACCACTAAACACGTGGCGATATATCTTTTTTCTTGTATTGCTTTGAACTGTGGTTTATCTATGGGCTGGCAATTTTTTGTTTTTTTCTGAGACAGCCACACATTTGTGAAAGATTGCGCTTTCTTATGCAAAAATGGTCGCAGGGGGCAGCTCAATCCATTTAAGGTTAAGGAGTTCTTAAAGGTTCATTGATGGTTATTGTCAAGATAATAAAAGCTACGGTAAATGCAAAGTAAAGTAGGACTTAACCTCTTACATCTAAGAACAAAAACTCCAAGGACTTCTTTTTGATATCCAAGTTAGCTTCTTGCATTTTTTTTATTGCATTTTCATTAAGCTTACTACTTTGGTCGCTTAACATATAATTATAAATTATTACATATTCCCCTAGAATTAACATTTCCAAGTAAACTGCAATTTATTAGAAGAAATTATCCACCAATTGTCGAGTCAATCGCGAAAAAAAGAAGCTCTACCTGGCTTGGTTAGTTCAATTTGCACGCCGAGAATTTTAAATCAACAATTAATTAAGAGCAAATTGAAATTCATGACTGGCGCTAATCAGGCCCGCATTTACATGAAACCAATAGCCAGAGTCCGAGGGAAAAACTATTAAAGTGCAGCAGGGAAAAAAAAACAGGAAAATTATGTCAGCAATTAGGCAAACTATGACACTCGACGGAGACGCACAGCGAGAGAGTGTCCGAAGGACGAAGGGCGAGTGGCACGTTGAATTTGAACGGAGCCAGCGACTGTGGGCATCATTAAAAAGTCATTTACATGCAGGCTAGGCAGCGTCGCAGGACATTTAGCAAGGCCGAGAAGGACGTAGAGGGGATCCGGTTAACTCAGAGCCGTTGCCGTTGCCGTGGCCCTATGACTCCGGCAGTTTGTTAATTTTAGATTTGAGACACGTCTCCAACTCAATTTTATCGCATGTTACGCCTTGCTGCCTTTTCGCTTTATGCGCCCAATGTCGACAGGCTGCGGACATTTCCCAGCGATTTTCCACCGCCTCCGCCCCCAGCCGTGAATTCTGATTTCAAGTGTCGCCCTCGTTTGACGTCCTCATCGTCCTCGGCGTCCTCGTCGTCATTTCCATGCAAGGGCATGGTCCAATTAGGGGGCGAGGTGTAATTTATGCGCCTCAAGAACCTTGCTACAAATTGGCCATTGTTGCCATTGCTATTGATAGCTGCTGGCCCAGAAACCAACCATCGGTCACCTCCAAATTCCAAGTACAAGTCCTCGCTCACATGCTGCGAAAAGTTCGGCAAAAGCATCGCTCGCCAAAACTTTTAATATAATTTTTCCCATAATATTTCCTAGGGGTGTAGAAAAACTTTGCGTTTTTCCACTAGGCCTGGACCCGACGCCGCCCGACTGACCGCACACGCATGGGAATTTTGACAGGTGCTTCGCAGGAAACTCATAAAGCTAATTAAGAAATATGCCAAAGTTGCTCCAGCAAGCAAACCCAACTCTATCCTTGAGAACGAGGTTAACTTATTTAGATCTGGGCAACAAAATGCAAATTTATGGTTGCTTGTCCAGTTTGTTTTAATTCAATCAAGTACTTGAACTTTTATAATTAGGCCTCCATGGCGAGAAAAAGCTTTCATGCGGACGAAGGTAGGTCTGATGAAGGCATTTGATGAGCTTATCGGATTAGTAGGAACTGAATTTATTATTATTTTCTTGGGAAATCAAGATTTACACTCAAGTCCTTAAATAAATATTTATATAAACATTAGTACAAAGAAAAAATTTCTAAAATATTTTTATTAGATTTTAAAAAACTAAGCTTTCGATGAATCTAAAAAAACATCTTAAAACAAAGAAGAAATCATATCTGTTTATATTTGTAAATCCTTCCAGAGTATCTCTGATTACATTACAAAATAAATCCAAAAATTATACAAGTAGTTCATAGTTCTCGGCGTAAAGTGCCTTTTGAGATGTTAAGTCAGCAACAATTGCCGAGGAGATACAAAACCCTTCTTAGATAACAGTTTTGCATATTTACTTATGCAACATGAATAGCTACCCGGACAGCCCAACTTTTGCATGGAAAGGAAGGGAAAAATCTTTATTTAATCAAGCATAGTTTTAAAAGTTGCGAGAACAAAAACTTTTGGCCCGGCAATTGTTTTGCACAAATGTCTCTTTTGACGTTTTTGTTTAGCTCTGCGACATGAGATGCGAATATTTGTCGCAATCAAATAAAAACTTTCTTTCCGGGATGATAAAAAAAAATGAAAAGGGAAGGAAGTGTGGAATTCCCAGAGGAAATCTCAAGCAGAGAGCCAGAGTGTAGGCCATAAGCCTGCCTAGCTACTTTGGGTTGAAAAATCTAATAACTGTTAAATCACCTGCAAAATGTTCATTTCACAGCGCAATAAACACGAATCGGGCCTCGTCCTTGCCCCGGCCGACCCCTTGTCGACTTAAACACTTACAAGGACTTAACCACCTTTTGTTATTTTGCCTGCGTAGCCCTGTCTGTCACTTTAATCTGCCTGCCACACGCAGCAGAACCTTCATGGAGGCACAATCCTGTGAAGGACACTCACATGAGGGAAGTTTGCATGCCTGGCAAGGTTTGCAAAGTTATTAACACGCGGCTCCGACTTAAATAAGTCATATTCTAGACGTCTTTCGGGCTCACCACCACACTGACTGACTTCTTGTCTCGACTTTCAGAGGAGGAGCAGGAGCCCCGTCCATTAATTGCACGATTCGCCTGAAAGTGAAAGCCAAGCGCCGCAAAAGTTTACCACTTTAATGGCATTGCCCCAATCTGTGGCCAAGACGCTTGCAGGATTTTAACTTCTTAGCTTAAGGTATTTTGATTGATTTATCTAATTGCAAACAAAAAATAATAATGAAGACTGATTTGTTGTTAATAGATAAATCGGATTTGTACATTATCCTAATTGGTTAGCCTTGGGCTACTGAAATACAAATGTACTCTTACATGTTGTGTTGGGAATTTAAAATGTACATTAATTTGGTAATAAATTACATATAAATGATTTTGATTGTTCTGCCTGTCATTTATTTAGCACTTAACCTTTGCTAAGGGTCTTTTGAAATTGTTGAAAAAATAAATTTAAGCTAATTTAAATTTATTTAAAAATTAAGTTTGGTATTATCCAAGAATTTTAATATATATTAACTTATTATTAAATATATAGACCATCTTAGTTGGAAAATATATAATTTCATTCCAAAAGCTACACATTTATTTTTCGGACAGTCCCTTAAGTGCAACCTTTTCCCATTTTAATCCATAATGCTTTCTCCAAAAAAAATTATGTGTTCAAATGACTTTTAGCGTAGGGCAATAATTTTGATTTCTATCAATGGAAATTTGTGTAATACATCTACAACTAATGGAATTTCATGTTTCGAGGGCTTTCTGCTCGGCGGATCTGGACGTCCATCTGGGTCTGCTGTCGATAAAGGCAAATCGTGTTGCCAGACGTCGTGCGACTTGTTTGTAAATTATAAAATAATGTCGGTTGCATTGCCAACGACGTCTGCTGCTGCTTTTGCTTTTGCTACTGATTTTTGTTGCTTTTGCTTTTGTTCCGCCTTTTGTTTTTGCATGTGGTTACGGGTAAAAGTGGCGGCACGGCGTGGCAATTTTTATGCCCCGCTCCGGCTAAGTGGCACATTTTTGGCTTAGCTTTTAGACATCGCGACTGGAGGACACTGAGCTCTTGCAGTGACAGAGCCTTAATATTTTTTAAGGGAGAACTAAAGTAGCAAAAAACTTGGGAAAATATTTAGAACAATATATTACTAAACTGTAATATGTAATTGTTCTTTACTTTGTAGAATTTGTTTATAGTTTTAAACTTTAACCCCTTTGATTCCGCCTCTGTTCTGTGGCGAGACTTTTGGCTGTATGGCGGAACGGCTGAATGGCAGAATGTCCGCTTGCATGTCTGCACCGCCATCGCACTCGACTGTCGGGCCTGTCAAATAACTGACATTACCTGAACCCCCCTTAACCCGGGAACCCCCTTAACCGGGCCACCGGTTACCACTCTGATGAACCGCTGCACCACCGCAGACGACTCCGCGTTGTCGTCATCGCTGCTGCAGCAGCGTCGCACACATTTCGTGACTGTGAACAATAAAAATTTCGATTAGAATGTAAAGCAACAACCTGGCCGTGCAACTTCAACTGCAACTGCAACTGCAGGGGCAACAGCAACGGCAATCAAATTGTGCGAGGCAAGCGGCAGTGGGTGCGGCTCAGACATATAATGGCAAAGGAGTAAAAAAAAACTAAGCTAAATTGTATATTAATAGAAAATGAAATCTAAAATGGTATTCAGCGCAAAACGTACGCTACCCGAATTTATTCCGGCCAAGCTCTTTATTACATTGATTTGCAAGGTTTTTGGTAAAATTAGAAGGACATGCCTATTAAATAATCTGAAACGGCATTGGTTGTTTTAGTAATTTGAGGAAAATGTGGAGAAATAGATTTAGTGTATAATTTTTAAGCTAGCCTTTATTTATGGTTAGATTTCCAATAAATTTATAAATGAATAGTTGATTGAATGTATTATTATTTAATTTAGTTACTCTTTCTAAGTCTCTCTTACCTTACTAATTGCTTTTTTTCATCAGTTAACCTAAAGACAATATAAATTAAGCTGAGTAACGCATACAAATTTATGGTTAAAATCTAAAACTATATATTCTGTCAGATCTACAAACAAATTATATTATGCGTGAGTGAGGTTGCCTTAAAATTTATTTATAAGTTACTACCCTAAATCATTTTTATAGATTTATATATTTTAATATTCTTTAACTTATCTTACTCTTTTTTAATGCTTCTTACAAAATAATGAAATAAATATAAACCAAACGCAAAACAACTTCATCGTGGCCCTATTTGTTCTTATGTCAAAATTAGGAAATATTTTCATTATTTGCTAGTCACACACACAAGCTGAAACACTTCCCATAGACTACAGAGTTGGGTTGATCAAAGGACTGAAAGGTGTTCCATATATCGTCTGCGTTTGACGACGTATTGAAGTTACAATTGGGTATAAAAGAAGGTAAGCGAAAACTAGACCCAAAAATACACTAAGATGGCTAACAAAAGCACTTTCTAGAAACCAGAAGATATACAAAATGGCTTTTTTGGGTCACATTGACTGTCAAGGAACCATGGTCAGTCGTGAGGTCTTCTGCGGCACTGCGGCCAAGAACCAACCGCACCAGGATGACATTGAGATGATCGAAGGCTCCAGGACGTACATCAAGACCTATGACCAGGTGAGCCTGCTACAGGCCATGGGAAGTCCCAGCACGGTGCGCTATGTGGGCAGCTCCGAGTCGTCCAGCGAAGTGAACTCGTTGGACGAGACGGAGAGCTCCATTTTGCGCCAATGCTTGCTCGAGTCCCAACGCACCCTGTTGGCGGAACACGAGGAGTATGTGGACGCTCAGGACCTAGACACCGGCTCCGAGACCATTTGCCTGCAACTGGGAAGTCCTGGCAGTACCAGCTGCAGTGCCTCAAGCAGCAGATCAAGCTCCTCTCGTGAGTCCGATACACAGGAAAAGAGCTCGACCACCTCCATGTGCAGCTGGGAGGAGGCCATGTCCCGGGGCGAGAGCATGCTTCCCCCAAGCTCTCAAGGAGAGGCTCGCAACTTCAGCATGCCCTCACTGCATCTGGGATCCGATCGGGGATCGGGGCCACTGACTTACACCCGCCGCCTCGATCCGCAGCGACTGGAGCGGCCCGCCGACGAGGCCTTCGAGAACTGGCTGTCGGCCAAGCGGCAGCAGGCAAAATATCGACGGCAGGCGGAGCAAAAGAGCAAAGAGGAGAAGCTGCAGCGGACGGAGTTGCGCCAGCGACTATCCCAGGAGCGGTACGAGCAGTGGTGCCGGCAGAAGGCGCAGCAATCCCTTGCAGCCAGCCCCAAGCAAGAGCAGTCTGCCCGATCCCGGATCCCGCCCAGCAAATCCCGTGACGCCACCACGAATTCCCGCCTGCAGCAGTGGGAGCTGGAAAAGGTGAGGCTGGCCGAGCAGCGGCGTCTCCAGCAAAGGATCACCGAGCGACGGAGACAGCAGGAGAGTCTGCAGCGTCAGCAGCAGGCGGATCATGCCTTCCAGCGATGGATGAGCCATGTGGACCAGCGACCCAAGCCAGTGCCCAGCAGCCAGGGAATCAAGTCGCTGCGCGGCACCATCTCCGACCTCTACATCAACCCCAATCGGTGGATCGACTGAGGCTGGCATTGGGGTCAACAGGACTCTCGAAGCGCGAGAGTTTGGCAGCCTAGTTTCCTGGGGCTGCAGAGGCAAAGTTTAAACCAAGTGAAAAAAATATATATTTACCCATTTAGCACTATTAAATAACCTATAAAATGCCGTTGTGGGGATTTATTTAATGATGAAATCGAGGCATTAAAGGATTCGGGGAATATTTAGCATATTAAATTCAACAGCAGTTGTGGCAGTTATTCATTAGCAAAACCTAATGCTTAAGCTCAGTTTGGGTCAAAGGTATATCCGTACCAACATCTACTCAAATGAACAGCAACAATCCTTAACATGCCGGTAATGAGCGGCACTAAGCCTAACCCACAAAGGGGCTGTGTGTGAAGACTTGATATTACATCACTTCTGCGACCCCAATGAACCAGCTTCTCTTGAGTAATTCTCATACACACGAACACTTCATGTCAAAACATTTGCAGCCATTCACAGTGGCCTAGTATTGATATCCTTTTCACAGGTCTGCGAGGAGTACCCTTCTGGGTGTTTGCTTTCCCACTTTACAGGCAAGTGTTCAAGCACTTTTATTGGAACATAGCTTTGGATACTGTGTCGTGTTACGGATTAAGTGAAAAATATGGCAGTAGATTTTAAAAAGATTGGAAAAAATGAAATCTAAGAAAAAATAAGATTTTTAGCTTCCATTTCTGACAAATTAAATTCCTCTTGAATTTTATATGTCTTTTAGGATTCAAGTTAAACTTCCAAGTCACCTATTTTATAGGTTTAACTTGAGCAGGAAGCGTCTAAAGTTAATAAAGCAATCACCGGTCTGAAGTGTTGGCGCCCTTGGCTGATTTATGTTTAATTAAATGGCCAAAGTTGTCCTTGCTCCGCTTTTATTCTTTAAGAGCAGCTAAAACTCTGAGAACTTCATCACCTGTCGTCGCTTAGGTGAAACAATAAAAACGGGGCGCAGGCAGCTTCGAAGAGGGAAGAGCTGGACAGACAGGAAATAAATACAAAGTTATTTAATATGAAAATGGCGTGCAAGAAAAATTGTGTTATTATTTGAGCTTCGGTTGGCCCCCAGGCCACTTGGCCTTAAGCGATTTAGTTTCTTCTTTCGTTCTCTTTTTCGGCAACATATACTTCAGGCTTGCAAGTTGGATGAGATTCGAGATGGAAATTGACAGGCGCGTCTAGCCAGTCGGTTCAAAGGAGGAGAACATTATACATTTCACCGCAAGTGATGATAAAATTATTCATTGTAAGGCCGCTCAGCAGCAGCTCGCAGCCAATTTAAATGTTAATCAAATTAAAGTATCTACCTGCTCTTATTAACCCGAAGCTGGAGACGGCAGCTTCTGGACTTTTCCTGCAGTCGGAAAAATAATGTTGCAATAGGAGATGGACTTTAAAAAAGGAAATAGAACATCAAAAAGTTTGTATTGATTTGATTTAAAATGGTTTAACATAAAAAAGGAGCCTTATATAGTAATAAACAAAAAATAAATGGGATATCTAAGTATAGTTATAGAACAAGGTTTATTTTTAGGGTAAGCAAAAAACACAAAGTTCGAAAAATATTTTAAGCAGCTTAGTAAGAAATAATAACTTTTCTACTTGATATATTTGTGAAATATTTAAACTTATTATCCGCAATTAAAGCTTTTGTTCTTTAACAAAATGTATAATTACTCTATTAAACTATATACTTTCCTAAATATTACTCTTCTTTTATAAAATATAATAAAGCTGTTTATAAGGTTTAAAACTAAAATTTCCTTAAGACCCTTTATACACACATTAATCCTTTTCCCAACTTTTATTAATATTTTTCTCTGAATGCATAGGGATATTCGTATTTCGATTTTCCTGTTTGCCTGCCCGGCCATTTTTTAATAATTTAATCCACTGCAATTGAGCGTCATGGCATGCATTTCAAGCCTAGACAGATTTATCGAAAACACAAACAAAGAGAACGCATTCACTGGGTATGAAAGCTAAGAGTGTGGAAAACACGAGGAGCAAATATTTTTGCGCAAACATTGATTGGCAATCCGGTGGAAGGAGAGAGGTGGGTGGGATGTGAGGGTTGAAATGGCCAACTGCATGTTAACACACACCCAGACATCTGTAAATTGGCACACCGCACCCCCCAGCTCACTTCACCCTTCTGAAGTCAGGATGCACTCACTGCCGGGGCAAGCTCCTCGAGTGTATGACGAACACTGAGAGTTGGGGCAAAAAAAATGGAAAAGAAAAACACCAGAGGTGAAAGGTGAAGTGGGCGGTGCGAAGGAGAGAGAGCGGGGTTTGTTTTATAAATGAAAATTCATTGAAAACTGATAGCGTGTGAAAAATAAACGAAATGTATAGTCGGTGGCAGAATGAAGTGTCACTGGTTGAACTTAACCGATGGTAGCGATGCTCTAGAATGCGTTAAAAATATATATATAAATTGTTTTTAAAATAAAAACATTTTTAAACTAGCTACAAGCTTGAAAAAACCTTGCTAAAACTTAACCAAAAATATTTTGTATTCCTCAAAACACAATACAAATTTTTCCAAAGCGTATTTATAAGTTTGACAAGAGTCTTTCCATTAATCCTGTGATACCTTTTTGATTACCAACGAAAATATGTCAACTACTAGACTTCTTTCAGTCGAGCCGCTGTGTCATAGTGCTTTTCCAGTGGCAATTAGCAACCAAAGCCAAAGCCCGATATTTTTACAAGCCATAACAAGCGGATATGCTATTAATTAAAATAAATTGCAAGCCCGTCAACAGGAAGATGAATGGAAACTGCTTGAATAAAGTATGATATACAAAATAAAATATGTTATCTAAAAAGCAATGGGAAACTTTTTTGATATTGGAGAACTCGGCCAAAATAAGTTAAAACAATCTTGTTATAAATATATCAATTTAAGAAGTATGTAAACATATTGTAATGTAAATTCATTTCGTACTTTGATACTGAAGTTATGATAATGTGTGTCTACACTTGAATAAATATTACAAGTAATCGTTTCAAAAGATATAAAATTAAGACTGTTAGTGCAAGCCAAGTCAATGCTCTTAACGTGCTGTAAATTATAAAGAAAATAAGAATGAAAAATATCTTTATTTGATAATTATGGCCAATCTCCTTTATTGGACCAATAAAAAATGTGAAATTTATAACAAAATTTGAGTTAATAAATAGCCATGCGGCAGCTGCAAAATATTCAGTAAAATATTTCCCATAGATTGACCAGCACACAATATTGGTGGACATACATGGTGGCTCATGTATATATTCATGCATTCCTACCGCGAATCGCCACTCTGCGGGAAATAATAATTTAATTAGCTCACACAGGGAGAAAAAAACAAGGAAACTCAAAATAATGACAATTAATTCAGAATTAATTAATTATGTATATATACTGGAAGTATAAAAGACTTAATTAACAATTATCTTACAGAAAAACTAACTTTAAAGACTTTTATGAGAAAATTAAAGTTATTCTAAGCTAACTTCTCTCTCTGTAAAGGGTTCAGTAAAAGGGTTATGGCCTCTGTACAAAAATTTGTATGCATATCAAAAAAACCAATTATGGCAACATTTTGCTGTCCCCAATTCCTCTCATGGCCCCCCTCTAGGCCCTCTTTCAGTTTCAGCCATCTCTACATATAAGCCTAGTCTGTGTGTGAGGCTCTGTGTACGCTGGCATTTTCAATGGGGCTCGAGCATTAACGTTCAAAAGTCAATTAGTGGTTTTTATAAATGTGATTAAATTAAGTGACAATGTTGTTTACTGTTTTTAAGCTTTTTGGTTTTTAGCTTCATTTTAATTGGGCTAACATTGCCGGGCAAATGAGCTTAGGAATGGGGGGAAATGGACAGTTATTTTAGCATCGAATTATTAGACTTAAATTGGGCAAGAAATTTTTGGAAATGTGTCTGTCCAAGAGGCTTTGAGTCAACCAATTACATACATATTTTACATAGGGATTTGGTAATTGATTCTTTTAAAAGCTGCAATAAATTCATGTTTATTTTCTTGAAGTTGATTACAAGATATTAGTGCTGGAGTTTTAATTGGGAAAAATTGATACTAATAATAAGGAATATACATATTTTCTTATAGTTTTTGTTGTGTAATTGGAAGATTTTTAATTTCTATTATATAAAAAGAATTTCAAAAAAATATATATTTTGTAATCTTCTTATATCAAAAGTAAATAAATCATTTTAATTACTAATAAAAATCACAAAACTACATTTTTAAAGCTTTGACTTTTATATTTTAATATATTTAGAAATGTATTTAAAAAAATGCTTCTCTCCTTGAGGCAAATTCCAAAACGTATTTCGTGCATCAAACTTTTGTTCAACTAAGTATTTTCCTTCAAATTTCCTTCTTTGTCCAGGGCAAGGACTGCAGGCTTTTAAGCCTTTAAGCGAACACAAAAACCATTTTCCACTCGCAACACATTCTCTGGCCGACATGGACACACACACACACACAGACACAGACACACATGTGGCAAGGCTTTTCAACTTGTTGTCTCTTAGCATTTTTAAAATCAAAAAGCGACACAACGTCAAAACAATTTGTCGTCATTTAAAAGTCGACATTTAAATAAGAAAATGCAAATGCGAGGGCGCCCGCAAAGGCAGTAGCAGCAGACGGCTGGCCCGCCTAAATGTATGCAATAATATTTTTTATGTGCGCGAAAGACGCCGCATACGTTTCGTTTGCATAAAATTAAGCCCCTGGCTCAGGCGGACTACGGCTAGAGCCCACATCCCGCTCCTGGTCGAGCGTGACGAGCGCAGCTGTAAATATAAAGTGTCAGGGAAGGCACCACACCACAGGACACACCATAGGACACACACCACACTTGGCGCTGCAAAAACGTGTCTATTACAATTCAATTTGACAATAGGCGCACACAAAAGCCAGCCCGAGCAACAAACCAGCCATCCGACCGCACTAAGCCACCGTTCAGAGTCCCCATCGCAAACATGCGGCACAGACCCACAACTGAGGCCCACAAAAGCGCGAAGAACCAAAAGTAGACTCTCAGTACACTTCCTGAAGAGAGTTTGTGGAAGAAGCGATGAAGGATGAAACGCCTAAAAGGATCACTGATTGCGAGAGTCTAGTTTTTATACAATACTTACCACTTAAGATTAGCTTTCTGGTGAGCACAGTTATAATACTTTCGGCAAGATATATTCATATATTCCTATGATATGATACCTTAGATTTTTAATACCTCAACAAGTGTATCCTTTGGTCGAATTTAGCAACTCTCTTTATTCGTGGCCATTCATGCTTGTTTATTTGTATTTTGGCCATGTGTTTTTACTGCAACGGAAACGTCAAGTAAATTTTTTTCAGCTCTACGTATAGTTAGTTGATGAAAAAGCCGAGCAGAAATAAAAAAAAAAGAAGAAACAAAAAATCCAGAGAGGAAGGAAAACATTGCAGAACAAAAATCTGAGCGAAGCGACGCAGGTGGCATGGCTGTGGTGATGGTGGCCACAACAATGGTGACAATATGGAGCACGTTGTGGAGCGCGGCGCTCTGTAGGACTCGACTTCGCCTAGTCCCTGGGGCGTTATTTGCACGTTTCCGGTATAAATACACAACGGTCGAGATTTGTTTATGCGAAATGAAGCGCGCAAAAGACAATTCGCATAAATGTTGCTGAAACGAGCCCCTAACACCCGTCCTTCCTTCTGCCTTCCGTATGAATGTATGTATGGTATGTGTATATATGGGTCGGCGGGGTTCAGTTCCCTGGTGCGTGACTTTGGCGGAAATAAAATTTGTCAGCGTTTGGGGGAAGTACCGCCCGGACTTTAAATCAAGTTACGAATGCTGTGAAAAGTTGGAAAAACCACTCGAGAGCCGCCCCTTTGCCGCTTGGTCCCAACAGGTTTTGCAAATTGGATCATTATATAATGGAATCCATTATTCAACATAACCAGCTCTCTGCCATTTCCCCAATTAGATGCCAGGTAAATGGCAGACCATCAATCAAATGAAACTGATCCAATAACTAATCGCCAGGAAGCGATAACCATCTTCATAATTTGCTCTCTGTTCCAACTCGGAAGGTTCGGGACTTATCAAGTAAATAAATCATATGTGAAAAACTTTTTCACTTAGACAATATTTTAAGTCTGCAAATTTGTGCGCTGCCATTCAAGTGAGTATTACGATGGCCATAAGTCGGAGCTGGCCTGGAATGCCGAGCTTTTAAGGACACTGATTCGGGAAGAGAGACTGTAGGGTTAAGCTTGAAATATTCAAATTAGTAATTTAAAAATGTCTAGAGATTTCTTTGGTTTTGGGAAAAAAGAACTTATTATCTTTACTGCAATATAAATTAATTTAGATAATAATTATAAACTTAACCTCTAATTTAATCCTTTCATTCTACAAAATAACTAACTCTATTTAAGTTTAAATTATAATTTAATTTTTCTATTACTTTTTTCAATGCTTTCCCATAGTTTTCGCACCAATGTCCTGGCATGCATTTTCCCTTCCGCCAGCCGAAAAGTTTATCCAAGGCAAATAGCCATAGGCTGCAACTTGTAAACTTATTTTCACACAGCAACCCACACTCTGCCGCTCTCACCCATGAATGTATCTTTTATCCCATTTGCTTCTTAGCCCGAAATATGAGCTTTAGGGGCGAGAAGGAATCCTCAGAAAAATAGAATATTCAGCCACTGCCTCCGCTTTCACTCCACTCCACACCGATGATGATGAATGGCTTGCGTGCGGTAGTTTTTCGGCAACATGTGAAAAAATTCACATCAATTTTGGTAAGCAAACCCACACGGACTAGAGCCAAGCGCAGTTCAAGTTTACACTACTGGGACTCTCTCTGTTTCTTGCTTAACCAAATCGCTGACTTTAAGAAACCGAAACCAGAGTCAAAGCCAGCAGCGAGCCAGAAAACAGACAGGTCACGTCTTATTATGGCCACAAAGTTTTTTTTCGTCCTGCCAGAATTTGATTTCGCTTGCCAAGTCATAGACAGTGGTGACTCTCGGTAGAGTACTTTCTTTTGTTTTCTATATAGTACGGGACTAAGTAAGTTAAAAGATATGATCTTGGTTTACTTTATAAATAAATTTTGTGGTGTCTCAAAGATCAGTAATAATAAATATTAAATTAAATATTTACAAGAAAAATGTTACATACGAACATACATTATTCTTATAACTGAGCAGTTTTTGTCTAGATCGAGTCGGCTTAATTTACTATAAATTAAATTTATACGGGTACCTATACCTAATTATACCTAGTTTTTGGCAGAAGACAAAGGTAGCTGGTTGTTTTTAATTGTTTTACTATTACTACTATTACATTTCAAGAAACTATTTCATCAAAAAGTTATAATAAAAAATGGTATAAATAAAAAAAATACAAAATTCCTAAGGTGGTAAATTTCATTCTAGAAAAAGTACTCAAAGCTTTAGACTGAGGGTACAAAAATCTCGAGAAAACTACCTGCCAACTGCCCATCACTGCTTACATAGGCTCCCATGCATTTGACTCCTTGGACCTTTGAGTGACGTCCTGACGTCCGGAGTCCTTGTTTGGGTGTTGACATCGTCCGATGATGGCGTTTGCTGATAACGTGAGTCCTCGCTCGCTCTCTCTCTTCGGGGCCCAGACCCACTAATTTTTTATGGCCCTTGTCGGGAGTTCGTTTCGGTTGGACCCCAGCATTTGCTGGCCAAATGTCAAATTGTTTTTAGAGCTGTTCCCGAGTTCCTGTTTTTTGTGTCAGCAGCCAGCCACTTTTTATTGTTATCGTGTTTCCGAGTTGGTTTTTTTTTTCTCCGCACCATGCCCGTGCCCGTGCCCTGTAATCTGTCCTGGTTCCGTGCTGCCTGCTCCCAGACGCGCCTGGGATTACAATCATAGAGCGGTGGCCCAGGACCTCATGTGTGTGTGTGTGTGGAACCGCAACATGCTCAAAGCAACCCGAAACGCTGCCCGCTGTCGGTTGTGTTATTGGAGGGGCATGTGGATAGTGTGTGTGTAAGGATTCAAAGGCACAAAACGCCACCGAGGCTCCTCTGTCGGCATTTGGCATCTCAATTGTCGGTGCTTGTGGTCGGTTCGAGCAGTGGCATGTGATTGGAAGCATCTTCAGGCGTTGATTAAGGGTTTGCAAGGGAAAGGAAAATGACGACCTGACCGCTATCAGCTTCTGAGCAGCTTGTGGGAGTAAATATTCTTAGCTAAGAGGAATGAGTTTGAGTCAAAAATACATTTTGATTTTAATCTTCTACAAAAATCACAAATCAATTTACATGATTTAAATCTCTATCCAAAAGCCAAGCATTTAATTTTTGCCCATGTTTGCCCATATTAAATGCTTATTTTACCACAATGGGCTTACACGGCTTCAAGGGCTTACATAAGTCAATCCTGCGTCTAACGTTATGCAACCAAGGTCCTTGACTATCAAATATTAATCAGTAAAATCGTCTTATGTCGCCACTTTGCTCCACCTGCAGTCTTCTTTTCAATTTAGCACCAAATCCCTTTCGGCTCGTAAGGTCATCAAAATATTTGCTTTTGCGCCTGACCAGCATGCAAATTGATAAATTACAAAATTACTAATTAAGACTCCATGCGGTGCTGTGCGGCATTCCGTTTTCCCTCCAATGAAATTATGGCAAGATATTACGATATTAATAATTTCCATAACCCGGGCACACACAATAAATCTTATGCAGTTTGAGCTTTGATCTCCCCCTTTCTCTCTCTCCTAACTACTGTCTCTGACTCTGATTCCGACTTCGACTCCGCCTCTGTCTCGGCCAGGAGCCGCTTAAGTTCATGTCATTTGTCATATTTGAATTTTACACTTCCTTCCGGTCGTCTTCTCTCTTGGAATTGCAATTTGGCAACGTCCTCCCCAGACATCCCCTGAGCTCCCCCCACACGGGCCTTAATCACAGCACTCCCCCAAAAGCCGCACCCATTATAATTAACCAAGTTGCTTAGGCCGCCCGTCATCAGCCTCGGCCCGTCATGGGCATGACAAATGTCTTCAATTGCAGTTCCTGCCTATCTGTGGGATGCATCTCAGATGGGCGCCACACAAGGAAAAAAATATTATGATTGCTTAATAAGAAGAAATTAAATTATATTTTATTTATTTTAGCTAATTTGTTTCTTAGATGTTTATATAGCTTTCTAAGGCAGCTATATGATATAGTCCTCTAATTGAGCTAAAATTACCCAGACTTCTAAGACAAGCAAGTATAACATAGAAACCTGTAAGTTTTGAAATCTGATCTATGAGAAAAACCATATTTGGGGCTTACGCGGGTAGAAAATTGTAAAAAATTCTATATTTTATTTATTTATATTAATCGATAGCACAACATATAAGGAGAACTGTGTAAAAATTCCATGTCATTCCGCGCAAAACTACCGGAGATATGATTTTTGGAACGTCCCGAACTGTCGTTGCTAAAAAATTTCGGATTTGTTTTTTTTTTCTTCTCGATAATCCATTTTTGAGATTATTTTACCAGAGCAAAGACTGTTTTCTAACAGTGAGTTTGTAAAACAGCTACCGTTGGTATACTTCTTAATATTCTTGATTCTACTTTTGTCCAAAAATTCTTCAAACTAAACTTGCCTAGATAAACCTTACTGCAACAACCTCTTCTTATACAGAACCGAGAAAAAAAAAATCCAAAAATGACAAATTTATTTAAAGAACATTCCAATGCAGAATCGAAAAGCTGTATATAAAGACTTTTTTGTACTTGTGTTATAATTAGAAAGAATTCTGTTAAAATATAAAATATAAATTTATAAACCTATAAGTATTGAAATCTGGTCTATAAGAAAAGCTATGTTAAAGAGCATTTCATGGAAGAATAGAAAAATGTGTAATATTTTGAAGCACTTGTATTATTTCCAAGTAATCGAAATTAGTTTCTTTTCCCACAGGGACATAATTCTGAATAAATTTTTAAGTCCGATTAAATATATTTTTCTGAAAACTTAAAATAGCAATCCATTTCTTTAAGTGCACGGTTGCAGTTGCAGATACTCAGATACTCAGAGCCCAATGCCCGAATGCTCGCATGTCCACCAAGTTTATGTAAATGCCGTCGTCGTCGTCCCCGTCGTTGTCCTCGTCGTCGTCCTCGTCGTCGTTGCCCCGATGACGACATCCTGATTCACGCTAGCTGCCTACTTTAGATAAATTCCTGTGATTATAGCTGCTCAATTGCACGTGCGTGGGCCGGTGTGCATACATATGGGGGAGAGTGTGCGTGGGCCTTGGCATCTGGACGAGTGTGCGGGGGATTTGGCAAATTGATTTGAGATTTACTATTAAGATGATTTCCATGAATTTTGCATGTTGTTGCCGAAATTATTTTCATATAAATTATAGATTTTGTAATGAATATGAAATTAATTAATGCCCCAAATACAAAATGAACAGTCAGGACATTTTGTGAATTCTGCCAGCCGATTTCAAGGATTAATTAAGCAATAAGCCAAGAGTTTTCAATGCCGTTTCAAAGGATGTCTAGCTAAATAGTGAAAGTTTGCAAATCCATTTATTTTTAAGTTAAATAAATCGAATTTAATAAAAGGAAATCAATTTCTATTTGATTATTTCACAAGTAAAAATTGGCAGCTCACTGACAGAAATATTTCCTCAAAAATTGCTACTTTTTTATATATATTTTACCATAGACAAAGTGAACACTGAACACTGAGAATTTGTAAATCAATAGAAAACTTGGACAAAAAGTCACCCACTCTGTGTCACCCTTCACCCTTTACCCTTTCGGTCATTGTTTTCACAGAGAGAGAGAGAGAAGAAACCCAATCACGTGAAATGTGAACCAAGACGAGGTGAATAGTCAATGGCGAACAGTTGGCAAACAGTTCTCAGCAATTCTCGAAACAGTTTCAGTTACAGATTGTTTAATTGTTGGCCAACTTTAATCAAAATAAATGACCAAGTTTTCCGAATGCTGGCATATCGCCGCCTTTGTCTCTTGGCTCAATAGACGGCAGCAAGATGGCCAAATGGCAGATGGAAGATGGAAGGGTTCGACTTTGGAAGTGTTCATGTGTGTGGCATTAGGTTTTGATTTCGAGCTCACTTTACACACTTTGATTTCAATTACAAAGTTGCTCGAGTGGAACTATAATATGGAATCGCCCGAAGGGGACTCCCCCGCACAAGTAGAGAATTCCAGCTGCAAGTTTTATGGGTAGAAGGGAATTGCATTAACCCAAGGGACCTGGGACGGGTGGCCAAAGGAAAACCTTGACTCAAGTTGCCAGTTACAAGCCACAAGTTGCATGTTAGCAGCGCGTAAATTTTTTCCTGTTTATTGCTCAGACAGACAACCGAATGGGAAACTTTCACGGCGCGGACAACAAATGGTTGGAGTTAAATTTTTTAATTTACTTTCCTCAAGCATTGTGCGGCGGAAGTGTTTAAAATTGTAAAGGCCGGACACGCCTCACCCACTTCGAGGGAGCTACTTAGATGCAAATGATAGGCACAAATGGCTTAAGTATCGGGCTTATAAAGAACGGCTTAGAGATGCACGAAAAGTTAAAATAAAAATCGTACATTTCAATTTAAATTTATATAAAACGAACAGTTTACTAAATATAACTTCATTGTCTTAATATTTATATTTATAGATATGTTCTAGAAGTCACAATTGAATTTACTTTTGTTACATAAAATGTACAAAAAAACTAATAAAATATTTCATTAAGTTTACTCCTTCTAAGCCGCAGTACTCAATATAATCAAAAACCAAATCGCCTTTTGACCGATTCAGTCTTGTATATCTGCCAAGTTCGTATTATAAACCCATAAAAAAAATGTTTAAAAAAAACACACACAACTGAAGGACCATCTCAGACATAAGCGCTCTTGGAGCTTACGCCTTTGGTTCGAAAAACTAACCACAGCCAAGGGGTATAAAGCACATTATACAGACACCAAACTAAGGCAGCAGGACACAAGCCGGCAGACTGGTGTTTTGGCAGACTGGCATTTCGGCAGACTGCCGACTGGTGAAATCCAGAACCACTCCGGCATTGGCCACATAAAGTGTCATTACCTCGAGTGGCCGAGGAGGTTGCTACGGTCTCGGAACCAACATTCGACTGGCAGATTCTTTTAGCAGATTACTGCCAGCCAGCCAGCTAAGCAAATAAATGCTTCAGAATAAAAATATGAAATTATTTACTTCCTAAAAAAAAAAAATCGGATGCTCAACGAAAAGTTGAGAAAATAATAATTGCAAAGGCGAAACTTGTAGACTCTTACATTGGTTTAAGGTATTATTATTAAGGTATAAGGAAAAATAAATGAAAGCAACACAACAACAGAAATGTTAGAAAAGTTCTTTTAGATTTATTTTTACTTATTTAAAAAGTAGTCCAAAGAAAAATTTTTAAAAATAAATAAATTAAGTATAAGTATAGTATTTTAAAAAGGTGTTCTGCTTACGAAAAAGTTGATAAAAAAGCTTTTAGTAAACCAAAAATCGAGACTAAAATATATGTCATATCACACACAGATTAATTAGCCAGTAATCTTCGCTATCTATGTTTTTAGAAATTTAGCGTATTATTTTTTATAATGAATAGAATAATTTGAAAAATTAAAGGTGTAGTTTTAATAGTAAAAAAATATATGAAAACCATAAACTATGGTTATGGATTAATGAAAGAATAAAATAATAATAGTAATAAAAGAAATAATATAAATAATATTTAAAAATCCAAACCAACTCCAAACTTCAGAAATACCCCATTCACAGCTATAGCTTTCTGGGCAGAGCAGCAAAAGTTTGGAAAATCTTCCATAAATGCTGATTAACTTGCTTTCTGCTGCTTCTGCTCCTGCTTTTGCTGCAGTAGTAGCTTTTTCCAACTGCTGTTGTTTTTATTGATGTTGTTGTTTATCTATTTGGACAGGCAGCTGGCATTGGCTTTGTGGTCGGATTTTAATATTGGCACTAAGTAGCTATCAGGACATCGCCGGACCATTCAAAATGAAGTGGCAAACTTGTTTATTATTGTTATTATGACTCTGCCTCTCCTTTCATCAGCGCCAGGTCTTTCTTTGGCTCCAAGTTTCTGTGTTGCGAGTAGTTCTGCTTTCGAGTTTTTCGAGTGCCGGCTCTTGGACAATGTTGAATGGTATTTTCTTTTAATTAAAAAGCAAATTCCAACCGTCTCTGTCATTAGGCTGATTGAAAACCGGAGATATATATGCATCTAAGGGTGAGGTGCCTCAAAGAGGTGAGGTGGCGGCCGCTTCAAGTAAGCAATTTTCGCAAACGGCAAATAACAAATAACTGCATACCGTGTCGATTTTTAAGTGCTTCTACTGAATTGCTCGAGGTAGCACAAAAAAAAAACGGAAAGGCGGAAAACAAACTCGAAACTGGAAACTCCAACTGCCAGTTGAAGGCGCCCTCGGTCGCGACCCCTGGCCCGAGTTCAAATAAGCACTTGAGCCATGAAATGTGGAAAATATCCAGCCGCATAATGACCACGCTCCAAGCTCCCAGCTCCAAGCTACCGTGTCCCGTGTCCCGTCTCTCGTGTCCCGCATGCATATTTGCATGGAACTTGTATCTGTGGGCGAGGTGGCCGCCTAATGACTTTGAAACGAATGCAGCAAAGTCAGAAGCATGCACTTTGCGGGCATTACATCCTGGCTAATAACAGACGCGAGCATAATGGTGAGCTGCAACGCAATATGCGTGACGGGAGGGATCCTGATTCGCAGAGGTGACTTACTTAACCCTCTCACATTACTGCCGGCGTTACTTCGTATTAGCTAACCAAGCTAAGTAACACTTTTTGTATTCATTAGGCTTGACGTTTGTTGAGTTATTAAAGAACGCAAAAATAAAGAAAAAAAACTGATAATTTTGTGGTATATATTTATAATAACAGATATAAAAAAACAAAGTGATTTGTGTAATTTATTTATTGATCTACTGTGAGTGTTATAGAAATGTTGGATCTAGTTATATATATTTGAATAGAAAAAATATATTTTTGTACATTTTGAGAAGTAAAAATATACTTTATTTTCATTATATAAATCCCTATATCCGACTGTACATATTATAAAGAAATTGTAAAACCTTAAAGTACCTTAACATCTTATAAACTATAAATAAACTGCAACTAAAACATCAACAACATTTTCGGCGATAAAATGATATCAAATATATAAGGTAAAAAATTCTGTTAATATATTTTATGTTTTATTAACATCTGGCAACATTTTCTAGTATATATATTTTTAGGGATTTTTAAAATACCGTAAAAACAGAAGTACTATTATATTAAATTACAATTGTGGTGGCAATTGCTATTTGAAAAAATTATGAATAATTTTTATAAGACAACCCAGCAACCCAACAAGCAACATGTTAAATGAGATATATAAAGAAAATAAAATAATTACTGATATAAAAACTAACGCTTACAGCAAACATGTTTTTATTATTATTAACCAAAAAGCACAAAAATGACTTACCGAGAACAGTCGAAAATAAATCAAATAAAAATGCAAAATAAATAAATATAATTATAAATAAAAGTATATTCAGTTCAAGTCCTTCTCACTGGCTGATTCGCTCATAAGACATAACATTTGTTTTTTTCACCACACTTTCCACAGCCTACTTATCGGCGACTTAACTGCGCATTTCGCATACTTATTTATTATTCAACGGAAACAGCCTATCGCATGTCCTTGCAAGGACTGGTAGGCGTTTATTTTTTCTTGTTCGTATTATGTCTTCGACTTTCCTTCCCTCTCTCTCATATCTTAGGAAGAAATTGTCGAACTTTCTGTGGGGACTTTCATAATTTGACTGCGCCTATTGCGTATTCGTTTGTATTGGACGGGAAACTTCACAGCTGGCTTCGATTTCTTTAACGTTTCTTTCAATAACTAGAAAACATTTTAAATCGTGAAAATGCAAGGTTGAATACACATTTATAGGTGTTAAATAATGTTATTATAATATATGGGTAACTTTTATAACGCAACAAGAAAGTTATTTCGGACTGTAACACTTTAAACGAAGTGAAATAAACAATTAAAATAATTCCACATTCTAATACAAAAATATCACTAAATAATATAATATAAATGCCATTAAATATAATATAATATATAGTAATAATACATGTAAAAAATAGTTCTATTTTTGCTTGTAATTGAAGAGACAGACAAATTATTTTCTTATCAAAATAAAGCTAATTTTTATTTACCAAGTTTCCTTGATTCTTTATTTTTTATAGACATTCGCTGCATAGCAACATTAGTTTGGTATTAACTCACCACAGCTCTCATTCAGCTGAATGCGGGGAAATTTCTGCTAACGAAAAAATCCCTTTCAACCGAGCTTTGCCAACTGAGAATGCTGGCAAGGAGCTAGCACTTGGCACTTTCAAGTAACTTTAATAGCACACTTTAATTTAATAAAATAATAAATTAAATAGTCACCTAAACGTGGTTCTCTGTTGGCCAAAACTTTAGTATGAACCGGCTGTAAGCCTACATGGTAATGCAGAGCATGGCATTAATTTGTTATGCAGAAATTAATTTGGATTTTGCCCTGTTTGTAATCATGTTTCAGGCTTAATTCAATTGTAAATATTCGCTTTTAATTAAAGCAAAATTGAGAGCGGAAAATTTCATGGTAACTTTGATATCAGCTTAGTACTAAGCTTTGAACAACAATGTTAACTTTGATATAAGCTTAAAGTTTTGAAACGGCAATGGCACAAATCAAAATCGAGTTAATTGAAAGTCTAGCCAAATTCGAATAAAAATACAGACGCAAACTAAGTTTAATGTTTCCAGGGTCAGTAATGCAATCTAAATAGAACGGAAAAGAAACGAAATATTAACTGGAATATTTTTAAATATCAGTCTTGCTTTTATTTATTTTATTTATCTCTAAAATGTCATTTCGGTCAGTGAACCTTGTCTAGCTTTCTTTTTTCTTCTTTTAAATCTTAGAACATGAATTCTTGACTTTACACTTTTGATTCTTTTGGTTTTCTATTTATTTTTTTTTATAAATAAGTCCGTATCATTATCATTTCAACTTCAACTCAGGAAAAATGTCACTATGTTACACTTAGACCTTATAATCTTGAGTTTTTCCAAGAACTTTGAAAGACAGCAAAAAAAACGTGGAAAATATTTATAATTATTTTTTATATATTTTTTTTTTACCTATTACTATTTTATGAGAGCTTATGTAGTGATGAACGAGAGCTTTATCTTTAGAGGCATGTGTTAAGTCAAAGTTTAATTTGTATATTCCAATTTACCTCAAGTATTCCAAGAAATATAAAATCCATCAATATAACAAAAATAAAAAATATAAATAATTATTGCATTGAGCGATAAGCCGGCGCTCTCAGATGTATATAAAAATAAATACGACAGTGGTGCTATCAGTTAGTGCGTGTCTGGTGGCGAGCTGAGATGAGGTGCTGCTCTGTAATTCTGATTTTGGTGCCTTTCATGGGCTTGGTCATCCGACAAGGGGCACTGGCTCAGTTCCTAGAGCCACAGTGTGGCCTCACAGGCGTGGCAGACAGAATAATGGGCGGTACTAATGCCTTGCACGGAGAATTTCCTTGGATGGCGTACCTGTATCAAAACGAAGATGATTTCACTTGCGGTGGATCCCTCATTCACAAACGTAATATGAACCTTCTGGTAATCAGTTTTGATGGAAATAATTTTCTTTTTACTATTTCTTTTAACAGGATTTGTCCTGACTGCTGCTCATTGCATTGTGAATCAGGAATTTCTGTAAGTATTTTATATATAATATACAAATCTCTTCCTATTGATAACTCCTGTCTCTTTAGCACCGTGCGTCTGGGGGAGTACTATACGGAATCCAGGGCCGACAGTTCTACAGTCTACGGAGTGAGCATGGCCTTTAGGAACCGTCTCTACAGCAAGGCTGAGCATATCCACGACATTGGGTTGCTGAGGCTCGATCGAGACGTATATTACAACGGTGAGTCAACGTTAGCCTTCTTTCCAATATATTTCTCACTAGTATTTGCCAACAGCCAACATTAGGCCAGTCTGCATCCTCACGGATAGTTTGAGAGTACCGAACGTTAACAGCTACACAGTTACAGGATGGGGCAAGACGGAGACGAGTCGGACATCCGCGGTGTTGCAAATGCTAGAGTTGCAGGAAATAGATATCAACAGGTGCTACGAACACATGGGTCTTCAGCTCAATCCTGGACAGATCTGCGCCTCAAATCCCCGTGGCGACACCTGCCTTGGGGATTCGGGTGGTCCGCTGGTGCGCAGGGTGAACCTTGATGGCACCTCACGATACGTTCAATTCGGACTCGTTAGCTACGGGGTGTCGGCGTGTACTGGTCCGGGAGTCTACACCAGGGTACACCATTATGTTAACTGGATTCTCCGAGCTGTGGAATACGGGCTTACCCACTAAAAGATAATATAAATCTGTGACAAAGGAACAACTGAAAATGTTTGTAAAGGGCAGGATGAGAGATATTCCTATGTATATTTATATATAAATATTTTTTTTTACCATTAGCAATCAGTTTACTTAAGTGTTAAATGTGTAATTTTTATGGTCTATATATAAAATGTTTCTTATTTTATATTTAAGATAAATGCATAGAACTTTGATTTCTTCAAGTTTATGTTTTTTCTTCTTTTGAATTTAAGATAAATGCATACAACCTTGATTTCTTCAAGTAAAAGTTACAAATTTTATTAATATAGGCTTATAATTTTATTTATAGGATTTATGGGAATGATGGGAAAGTGCTGCTTTTTATATAAAACATTAATTCAAAAAAATTGCTTCGTACATTATATTGACTTCGTATCGCTCTATAATCAATAACAAAGGGTCTTAGTAGTCTTAGTCTGAAGCTAAAAAGTTGTTGCAGAAAATCATTATTGATTTTAGATTAATTTTAATCTTAACTATTGATATAGTTAACTGTCCCTGATAGATATAGTTACTGTTACACAATTGAAACTACTGTTTGAAATCGTTATTTAGCTTCGTTTTGGTATTAAAATCTACATTATTTCAAAAACTTTCAAATCTATTTTTGGGCTTTTTTAGAATATAACTTTATGCTGCTATCTATCTATTTATCTATTTATTTATCTATAATCTATCTATCTTTATATATACCTATCTATCCATCTATCCATCTATCTAACTATCTATGTATCTATCTATATATCTATCTATCTATCTATCTATCTATCTATCTATCTATCTACCTACCTAGCATCTATCAGCTATCTATCTATCTATCTTTCTTCTATTCAAAAGGCTTTCCCAGATCTTGTGCGTACAAATTCATCCAACGAAGCATTCATTACGGCTTAATTATTTCAGCTTCCAATCGAACTGGAATACTCTTCACAAAATGTGTGATCTTTGACTGAAATCAAAAATGATAGCAAAAGCGCGGCAAACGCAAACAATACCAGCGGCCGCAATTAATTTTTCGCACAAATCGCAAAAATAATCAGAAAATTAGAAAGCAGCGGCAACACCTGCTGACCATGCTGCACGGAGAGGCTGCTGCTGCTGTTGTTGTTTTTAATGCAGCTGCATCGAAAAACAATAGGTGGCAGCGATGCCCGGAAAGCTGTTATCCCATGATTGCGGTGAGTTTTCGGTAGGCTTTGCTTAGGCCTCGCGCTGCCCGCTACACAGTTGGCAGTCCTGAAACAATAATGTCCGCAAATTGACGCCACAAGCTGTTGGTTCAATGCGAGCATGCCGCATGCCCTCCCCTCCGGTGGCGCCTCGCCCTGCCCCTGATGCCCCGCTGCGTCGGCTGCACTTCCTCTGTTTCGCCATATTGAATTTGAACCTCTGGTTGGGAGCCTCAGCTGCATCAGCTTCGTCTTTCTCACACAGGGAGAATTTTTGTGAAATGAATCATATTTTATTGTATTTATCTTATTTTTAGCTTTTTCGGAGTATTTAATTAAAATTTAAACAAGTTTTTTATTGGGTTAATATTTTCAAATCCAAACTCAGTTTAGGTTAACTTAGCCTTATTTTTCAAGGTGCATATGTCCCCATGCCTCTTGCCCTAGCATTCCGGAAAAACCTGCTGCAGGCTCTCCTCCTGCTGTTCCAACTTCGTGTTTTGGTGCTGCTTTTATTTGCCAGCTTGCTTTCTGCTGGTTAGCCGGTTGAATTTCCCGAAATTTTCAACTCGCAGGCAGCATGCAGTCTCCGGCCTGGACGTCATCGTCGCGCGTGTTGCCAACGAAAATACAAGCAAACATATTGGCTCCCTTCTCCCGGCCTCCTCCTTTCCACATCCTGGCTCTAGTCCTGGTGCTGGTGATGGTGCTGCTCCTCTACATCCCCATTCCCCGGGCAATAATTATCGTGAGCGTTGTGGTGGCTTCGGCCCCGGCAACTTGTTGTTTAAAATGCATTCTGTATGGATTGATCTCGACTCTGCGGCACTGCATTTGCAAATTGCTGGTTATGAAATCTCAACAAAAATTGCATACGTGCCAGTTGGATGTTGTTCTTATAAAAGTAGTGATATGTTGACTGAATGATACGACGTGGAATATTTATTAAAAGTAAAACGTGTTAATAAATTAACTTACCATAAGTCATCAAATATTTACTCTCTTTATTGTAATTTCGAATCCCTAGGGATGCCTCGGGTATTCCGAGGGGATTCCTCAAGGATTCTTCGGGGATTCCTTAGGGATTCCCTTGGCGATTTCCGTGGAATTTAAAGTTAAAACATGAATCTCATAAATAAAATATCCCTGATTACTTTTCTTTAAACACACCTCCCCTTTAATAAAACAGGTTGTCGGATCGCATAGTAAATACAAACTTGTTACTTAAATGCAAACTGCGTCTAAAATGCAGATAATTATATTATACACTTCAAATTCAGGCTATATTTTTATTAAAAAAAAAAGAATTGCCCAAATTAGTAAGATTTCTTTTGTTAGCCAACAAATCATTTAAAGTCACAGAACTTACTTATCCGTGCGAAGGAGTGACAGGCCCACGAGCCTATTAACCCTTGTCAGCAACGCCCCCCGGCAACAATATCCTAAACGGATGTTGGCCATATCAACACCAAAAAACACAAACTCCGACACGGAAAACAAAGCTCCCTTTTACCAACTACGTAAAAAAAAGGGAAACAAAAACCAAAACAAAAACAAAAACGAAAAAAAAGGAAAAGCCCATAAAGAACAGACTCACTCGATTGCCTCATCGACGAACCGGAAACAATTGACTCGATTACACGGCAAACAAAAACAAGTTGCCAACATAAACATGACAGACCAATAAAGGCAAGGAAAAAAGGGCAACGGGACAGAAAAAACCATTGCCACATAACAACATTGTGGCAAGTGCAAAGAGAGTGCGTGTGAATATATGTATATTCCGGCCGGGACTGGGGGTCACGGATTGGGTTGAAACTGGGTCGAGTTCAGCTTAGTTTACGGAATCTTCCCCCTAGTTTTACCGCCAGTTGCTCTTGGGTCTTTTTTTGACAGGTTTTTCTGCTTGTTTTGATTTAAATAAATGCGTTTGACTCCTATTTGATTTCATTGGTCGAGTTGTTCCAGCTGCTGTGAACGCTTTAACCACATTGTTCAGACTCTGTTATTGTTATTTATGCCACAATTCTCACTTTTTTGCTTTGTTTTTGTTTTGTAAAGCGATTCTAAAAAACCACAAATTGTTTTATTGTCTGTACGATTATTTTTTTTTCAATGAGAATAAAATTTTAATTGGTATTTATGGGGGCAGCATGCATATTGCATCTGTCGATAACTCTACTTCGTGTTGTGTTTCTGATTGGTGGTGGCTCAGCTGAAGTAGTTTAGATTAAGTTGGGTTTTCGTCGACCATTCAAATTCAAATTGATGCAAGTGGAATTGTTCAATAATCTCACTTTAAGCAAATAATTGTTGAATTAAATGACCAATAAGACATTTAAGGATCTTAATGAGCTTTTGAATAGTATAAGATTTAAATAGCACAACTTGGAACGGGCAACTGTTTAATATTAGAATGAGAAATCTTTACCTTTTTGTTAATTTATTTATATGTCAAAATCAATATAACTGAGCTGCGTAAAAGATCAAGGTAATAGTTTTTCTTTTTTGGGTAAAACAGGCCATAAAGTAGAATTACAAGTTTTTGGTATTTAATCATAAGGAACAAGGAATCCCAGAATCTTTAGGGAATCCCTGAGAAATCTCTAGGGAATAGCGGAGTTCCACGAGAAATCCTTGAAAACACACTTTAAATTATTACCAAACTCGATTTATTCCTGAAGCCATATATGGCAGCATCAAAAACTTTAAACTACATAACTTAGAATAAGAGACACCTTTTATAATTTAGCATAATTATTTTAAAACTTTATACAATTTAAAATTATTTATACACTTTATATAAGAGCAGGCAAGGCAAAAAATAACAATACATTAAAAATACAGTCCACGTCCATTAATGCTTACAGATTTCCCTATTTTGCATAATCCTTAAATTTTAAACCGAGGAAAACCTTTTATTCGCACTCATTAACATTCTTGCTAGCCAATTACCGCCCACAAATTTTGGCATCTTATGGCGGCATGCTTGGCGTCAACTGCCGGGACATAATTAACCCTTATTTGTACATTTTATGGACGCCACCATAAAAGAGCCATTTAAATTACAAAGCGCAATACAAGCCATGGCCATTTGGCAGGTCAACGGAGCCCTTTGTTAATCGGCTGAATTCAGTTGCGTTCTGGCTCTTGGCTCCTGGCTCCTGGCAGCTGAATCCTGGCTCCTGGAAATACCAAAGGGAATGCGTAGAGAACGCGAGACTGTCTGTCTGAGGTGGAATGTTGATGTGTTGAGTGGCTCTTAACTTTAAGGCGAACTCGGTCGATGTTCAAATTAAAGCCGCTTACAATTTGGCCGCACTGCGGGCAAGCGGTTTAACTCGCATAATCCAAGTATCTGGCCAGAACGCCGAGCCCCAGACACTTGACCCTTTCACTACTGCTGCACCGAATCCCAATTCAATTCCCACCGATTTTATGTTGGTCTCGAATCTGTGATTGTGATGCGGGCAGTGCTCGTCAGAGAAATAGAACCAGGAGCAGTCCAGGATTTGCAGTTAGGTCGTAAAATTCGATAGCTAGGGGAAGCCACATGGATGGAGTTTCGCAAAAAACTCGCCAAACCCGGGCGTGATTCAAGCTGGTTTTTTTAATTAAGGGTTGAACTTGTTTTCTTAATCTTTCTCAAACTAACCCTAAGCTTCACTGCTCCTTGACACTCCTTTTGCAGGCTGCTCACCTATAATTCCCAAGTGTTTTTAACATTATTCCACCTTAGTGGCTTGAAGTTTTCAGAGATCATCATCACCAACCTTGTGCAGTGGCAATATCGCAAGCAATGAAGTCCTAACTGAGCTGCGATTATTGCTAGTTGAAAACTTTAGCCAATAACTCGCCCAGCGTTACGATCTCTGATCTTAAACGCTGAGGCAATTTTTCTAAAGTCCGAAAGGACTGCCTTAATAATAAATTACACTTACTTTAAATATAAAATAGGAATTTCCCTTATTTGAAATTTCTTGCAATTGATACCTAAAAAATTTACAAAAATCTTTTAGGTTTATTTCGTATTCGTCGTTGCTATACAATATATCCTTATTCTATACTAAACATAAGTTATTGAATGTTCGCAAGCCTGTCCGCTCCCCTAGTCCGTTCTTCTATGTGTCTTTTTCCTCTTTTTGGCACTGGACGCACTCGATATCTGCTCCAAGGATGAGTAACCCGTCGAGGTCGAGTCCCTGCTCTGGCGATAGGTGTGCAGAGGCTTCTTGGTCAGCCAGAAACGGATGAGAAAATGAAACTCTGCCTTTAGGGCCAGCATGGTTGGTATCTGAAATCAATTTTGCCGATTACTAAATTGCACGCCTGTTGATGTTGCCTTCGAGTAACCTTCTCCTTCACTGCGATGCGATGGACATGCCAGAGGAACTCGGCCACGCCAATCACAAATGCAATAATCACGCCCACAATGAGCACCACGAACAGACCGCCCACCGAGTCCATATCGAACTGGCCATCATCGACAGTGGCGGCATCCAAGTCACAGGTGCTCTCGTTGCTGTTGAACCATTTGTTGCGCAAATTGTACAGGACGCCCGTCTCACTGAGCTTCAGGATGCCCACACTGAGATTGGAACGAAAATTGGCATCTGGAAGAGGTAAGGGAAAAAATTTTAATCAAAATATTAAAAACTAAGAAATTCCATGAGCATTTTCCAGTTTTAGCTCTTTATAAAGTAATGTCTTACTTACTCAGCGGAACCGCTATGCCATAGTGCTTTTCTCCGAAGCTCTCTCCAATCTGGGTGAGCTCACAATTTCGCTGCACGTAGTACTGCAGATTGGTGGTTTCCATCAAGAAGGCGTAGGTGCCTCTGCTTAGCTTCACCCGATCCACACCCTCCTCATTGTTCTTGGTAAATGCGTCCGGCTTAAAGGACAGCATTTTGTTCCAGGCCATTCGATTCTCCGTGTCATTGGACTCCGAGAAATACACCGAGGTGGCGCCTCCGCGGATTGTGCCGAACTGCACCTTGTTCTGATCAACGAGATCATGAAGAGAACCGATGTTACCGGCGATTTTCGAAGATGTAATAAAGGCTGCCAACTTGGCAATGTAAGTCTGGGAGATAAGCAGGGCAAAGATCCACCAAAAGGCAGTCAACAAACGCATGGGAAGACCCCTAAAAAAAGATGGAAATAAAAAATTTAAGAAACTTAAAGCAAATTATAAATCTTTATTTATAATTTCCACTTACCTGGGCAATAGATCACAACCCTGATTGAGTATCGAGCCCAATACAAGCCACATGGTATTATGCAAATGCCAAGTATTCTCCCGCTCCATTTCGTGATTCTCATTCATCACCGGATGCTCCCATTCATATTGATCCATGCGACCGGTGAGAATCAGTGCCCACGCCGTTATCATCATGGCAATCATTACATAGAGCCAGACCTCAACTCCATATGGATTCAGGAAAGCGTAGATATCTGCCTTCGGCGGTGGCTCCTTATAAGACAAAATGCTTATTCCAAGCTGCATGAATGGAACCGTAAAGTCCACCACCGATCGACGTGCCTGGGTTATGGTCAAATCGCAGATGCCAATTTGTGCATTCTAAAAAATAAATGATAATTAAATTATAATAGATTACTGAATATTATATTCCCAACTCTAAATATATGTATAAATTATGAATACTCACATTATCTATCAACTGGCGAATAATGCCATCCCATTCATCAGTGGCTGCATCGTAACTTCCGTATTTATTATCTCTCACAGGTTCGAAATTAAAGTCAAATTTACATTCTTCGGCTAGTTTGTAGATTAAATCAACGGCATAGCCCTCGAAACGCTCATTTCCCTCATAATGAACTCCTTCGGGCTCCTCACTAAAATAAAAAAAAAACATATTTTAAACTTTTAATAGAAATACAATATAAAACTCACCGCCAACTGAAATAGGGTTTACCCACGCGAGTAGCCACTGTATAGCGCACAGGCTTTTGGGAGAAATCCTCTTTGTTCTCGAGACGCCTCTGTTTCACGGCCTGAGTTGAATTCTCTCTTATTTTCTCATAGTCTACAAGCTGAAAGTCCTTGTTCCAGATATGGGTCACCCGATCGATGAGAGGATTATAAACTTCCAGGTTAAAGTCATCCCGCTGACCGTCAGCATTTATCTGAAGTCGTTGGGTCTTAAAGGGGGGTTTCACCTGCTTGGGGGAGACCTAAAAAAATCAATTAAAACTATATGAGTTAGAAGTATGTTCTTGCTATAAAATTTCTAGTTACTTGCCTTTTTCATTTGTTCTATTAGACGAGGTCCTGGCTGCCAGAAGCCACGACCGCAACTAAACTGCGGCGTATAGAATCCTGGTCGTTGACTTATCTCGAGAAGAGCATTATAGAACAGAACAACCGAATCGTAAACCAGCTGAGTTCCTAGAGAGGCAAACTTTGAAAGAAATAAATTTAAATATAAAAAATATTAGATTTACAGATTTTAAGATTTAAGATATCAAGTCCTACCCTAGTATCCACTTCGTTGTCGAAAACATCAATCTCATCGTGAACCGGCGGCGGAATATAAGTTCGTATTCTAACAGCTGCCACGGAGACAGTAAACTCCCGCGAATAGAATCGATCGATGCCACTGACATGTGTATCCAGGTTGGTTAAGAAGAGGTTCTGTGAAAAAATATAAGAAAATGCAAGGATAATAATTTTTTTCCATGATATTCCTATGAAATATTTTACAAACTTTTAATTTTAAATCTAAATTATATTACATTTACTCACATTAAATGATCCCGTCATATTAAATGCAATTGAGGCATTGATCACATCCACCAAAATGTCGGAGGGACAATCAAGGAGTACAAACTTTTCACGAGCATTATTAATCCGCTTCCAGAGTATCCTGTAGTCGCCTCCCCGTTCAAACTCCTGCATCTTGATGCCCGTTTTATGTAGTTGCTTCCAGGCTAATATATGCTGAAGACGACTAAAATCTGGACGGCAGGATTGGTAGGGATAAAATGAAATAGGTACCAATAGAAGGTTTAGAGAAATTTCAATAAAAGGTCAAGGTCTTTATGGTGAAATTAGATAATGTAATGGAAAGTTAATTTAGAAAAAGGAAAACATTAAGAATATTATAACAGAGAAAATTACTGATTATAATTAATATGTTCAATACATACGCGCACTTTTCTCATAGGCAATGGTAAAGGACTTCCAATCGAAGCTCTTGCTGCCCAGGATATCAGAAAGGGCATTTGACAGGACCAGTTCCATGGGAGCCACATTCACAGTCAGCTGATGGTTGAGTCTTACTCTGGCCGACTGCTGGGGATGCCAGTCGAACTGCAGGTGTGGTATGCCCGTCATGTTGCACAGTACCTCAACGATATCTGCCAGAGATTGGGTGAGAGAGAGAGCGAAAGATAAATCATTGGACCAGAATATTTTTTGTTTAGAATGAACCGGGGAACTAACAAAACACAACACAACGAAAGTGACGATCAAAACACGAGGAGCGCGAGAGAAAACAAATGTTTTTGGGGGATTTTTTCTTGGCACTCATTCAAATACTAGTCCCCAACCACCGATCCGTTTACTGCAAAAATTTGGTGGATCCAAGCGAGCAGCTAGCCCAATTTAATGGTCAACATGTGTGAAAGTGTGTTTGCCTATTTTGAAGAATCATTAACGAGGTTGACGAGCCTTTAGATGAGCTCCTCTCTCTCTGTGTTTCTCTCTCTCGGTCTGTCTGTGTTATCTATTTAGATTTTGATGCATATATCTATGTATATGCAGGAAGGCATTCTTTTATGACGCCAAAGCATATGATTTGTTTAAAAATAATTTAACTACGGCCAGACAAAGGAGAAAAGAGGCCAACTTACCGCTGTTTGTCTTTGAACTTGGTCCGAAAATAGCTGCCACACCATTTCCAATCAAGTCGCAGGCTAAATCAAATTTTCTATATAAATAATCAATCTAGAAAGTATTTAATAATGACTCACTGAGATCTTGCAGCACAATGCTGTCATCGATGGTCAGATAGTGTTTGATGGGCTCCAGTCTCAGGTTTAGATTCACGGCATTCACTTCCTCAAGAGCCGCATCAAAGGCTTCGGCCAACTTCATTTCCGTATCAAAGAAGATGGCCCCTAAACAAATGTAATATATAAATATTTAAAGATTTAAACGATCAATTCTTAAACGAACCAATTTTCACAACTAAGCCATCGTCGCTGGCCTGGCTGGACAAAATCAGAGCCACAAACACTAGGAACTGTTGTAGAGCGGACATGGTGTCATCTAGATCTGGGCATAATTTCAAACCAATATATACTGCAATTTCGAATACACTTCAGCCACCACCACTCAATCCATCTATACAAAAATTTATTCGAAATTTTTGCCAATCGCTTTAAAAAAAATATTTGTCGGCGAAAAAACAAACTCAACCGTATCCGGACGGGGGCACTGCTCGCAAGACACTGAGAAGGCCCCCACAAAAAGCACAAAACTCTCAGAATTTTGGAAGCAGCCGCCGTGACAGATCTCTGGGAGATCATTCCGCCTTACTACGTCAACGGAGTCCCATGCGAAGAGCAGCACCAGCACATGACCAGAGTCTAGACCACGGAGACACGCGCATGAGCTCTAGCTGGAAATGGCCCAATAAATGAAAACTAAATGTGCTCTAAAATTAGGCGAGCCGGACGCCCCCACATTTGGCTAAGTAGGGTACATCGGGGCGCCAGTAGAATGTATCGAAGAAAATATACCCTGGCTCACAAAGGAAATTATTAAAACAAAGTGATATATTACACAAATTTTTGTGAAGAAATTGTTTACTACTTTTTTGAAGAATAAAAAATATGTCTAAATAATTTCTAATATTATTATTTATAAATAAAAGTATTCTTTGATATTTGATTTGTTTATGTATTTATTTATGTATTTATATATGTATTTATGTATTTATTTTTGTATTTATTTATGCATTTATTTATGTACTTATTTATGTATTTATTTATGTATTTTATTAATTATATAATATAATATTATTTGTACTTTTAAGCACTCAAGGTTGTTTTTCTCATCGGAAAACTTTGCTACAGTTTGATGTTGTTATGTTATATTTACGATCCTCTCTTTTATTTTTTTTTTTTTTTTTATTAATTTTTTTTTGTAAATATAATTTTTTCCCAAATAAAGTCTCATGAACCAATTAGTTTATATATTCCTTCAAAAAATTATTTAGAATACTTTATTAAATTATGCTCAAACTTAAAGAGTAGTCCAATATACCTCCATATACCCTCTAAGTAAGTGGTCTAAAAACTCTATAAATATAGCACAAACTATATATATATATGTATATACATATATAAATATATGAATATATCAAACGCAACATGGATTGCCCAAGTTATTTAAAAAGACTCCACTTTGACATAGCTGCACAAATGCTTTAAATGAGCTTCAAAAGGCTTTCAAAGAACTACAATTCCAGAACTCCTAGCTGGCCGTCTTGCTGCGGGTCTTCTCCTTGGAGCTACGCCTGGATCCTGAGGACCGTCTCGACGAGGATTTGTCACTGCTGCTGGATATCCTCATTGGCTTCTTGCGCACCCAGAACTTCAGGGCAAAGGCCAGTTCCGCTTTCAAGGCCTGCCACGGGGTCACCCGCTCCTCCACTGCCACGTTCTGAACGTTCCAAAGGAACTCAAAGATGCCCAGAACGACACCTGTGAGGACTCCGCCAGCCAGGACCAGAAAGACACCGCCAAGCTCAATAATGGACAGTTCGTCACCATCTACTTCATGGAAAGACTCGCAGGTGACATTGTGCTTCTTCCACCATTTGTTCTTCATCTTATACAGCTCTCCCTTCTCGCTCAACTGGAGAATGGATACGCTGAGGTTGGTCCGGTAGTCGGCACCTGGACGGAAAGCAAAAATATCTCCAGTGACCCTTCGTTAATCTTCTAAGACTCCCTCGTAGACTCACCCAATGGCACTGCCAGCCCGTAGTGCTTCTCACCGATCTGCTCGCCAATCTGGGTGAGATCACAGTTCCGCTCAACGTTATATGTGAGACTGGTGGTCTCCATTAGGAAGGCATAGTCGCCCTTCTCCTTGCGCACCCGGGCCACACCCTCCTTATTGGTGCTGGTGAAGGCGGAGGGATTAAAGTCCTTCATTTGATTCCAAGCCCGCTGATAGTCAGTGTCATTGGACTCGGAGAAGAAGAGCGAGGTACTGCCGCCGCGCATACTGCCAAAGCTCACCTCATCCTGTTCGATGAGATCCTGTAGGCTGTTGATGCTGCTCTGCCACTTGTTGCTGGTCAAAAAGGCGGCCAAGTTGGCCGTGTAAGTACTGAGCATCATCAAAGCAAAGAACCACCACATTCCCGTAAGGATGCGCATATGGGGACCTCTGGGGAGAGCAATTTATTTAGTAATTACAAAAAAAAATTCTTCTTAAATTTATTAAAAATTTCTAAAGGTTCTTAAGATTTATTATCATAACTCTCTTATGTTTATAGTCCTTGCACTCACCTGGGAAGTATATCGCAACCCTGTTGCATAATAGAACCCACCATCAGCCAAGTCGAGTTATTTACATTCCAAATATTCTCCAATTCATCGGGGTCACGAATAGCTGGATTCGGAGGCAGCCACTCGCGATAGGAAAGTCTTTAAAGTATGTTTTAATATAAGAGAAACTAAAAATGATATAGATATAGATTACTTACCTGGCGATAAACACAAAGGCCAAGGTCATCACAAGCTGAGCAAAGATCATATAAATCCATACTTCCAAAGCAAAGGGTTCCAAGAAGGCAAACTGATTCTTTGGCTCAGGAGGACTCTTGTAATGCAGAATGCTAATGCCAAGCTGCATAAAGGGCACCGTGAAGTCCACCACAGATCGTCGCAGTTGAGTTATGGTCAGGTCACAGACACCTATCTGAGCATGCTGTTGGAATAAAAACAAAGAATTAAGTATTTGTGGAAACTACTTAAAGACAGATTCACTCTACATGATCAATTAGCTTGCGAATGATCCCATCCCACTGCTTGGTCTCCGGATTGTATTTGCCATTGCCATTGACGATCATGAACTCGAAGTCAAACTCCATCAGCTCGGACAGTTTCCTTATAAGATCCACGGCATAGCCCTCGTACTTCTCCCTGCCTCTGAAGTTCTCATGGTCCTCTCTAGCGAGAATGATAAAAATTATAGTATAAACTTTAGCCTTTAGTTTATAGACAACCAACTTCATCATAAAATAGGGCTCCTCGAAGTGCGTGACCACCGTGTAAACCTTGCGCTGCTCCGAGAAGTCCTGCGTGCCGCCAGAAACTTCCAGTTCCAGGTTGAGACGTCGTGTTTTTATTCCATTATCCGGTGTCCACACCATCATGGGTTCATTAACCGTCGGCTTGTAGATCTCCAGGTTGAAGTGAGTCCGCTGTCCGTTCTCATTTAGCTTCATGTTCTCCGTCTTAAAACACGGCTCCACATCATCCTCCGAGATGGTCTTCATTTCGTTGACAATAAAGGGTCCCAGCATCCAGGGACTGGGACTGCCGCAGTGTCTATTGGGCGGATGATAGGGTTGCATGGCTGCTATAACATTTCTGGCCGAACTGGCAAAGAGCACCACAGCATCATAGATGAGAATGGGCAGCATGGTTTGATTTCTCAGAATTTGCTAAAACGATATTAAAGTTAAGACTTGAAGTTACAAGTTCTTAAGTTTAACTTACATCCACCATGCTTATACGGGTCTTCTTTCTCTCGAAGGGATTGGGATCCACGAGTTTCAATCGCACTGAGGTAATGTTGGCCTTAAAGTCAGAGTTATAAATGTCCTTCAGCCCCGAACTGTGCGTATCCAGATGCGTAAGAAACCAGTTCTTAAAGTAAATAAAGGTTAGGTTATGGTTTCAAGATTGCTTGGATTGGTAAATATTACCCTAAAAGGTCCTTGCAGCTTAAATTCCATGGATATTTTCAAAAGCTCCTTTAAGGTTTTTGGCTCACAGTCCAATATGATGCGCTGTTCGTGAAAGGTCTCATCGGCTTCTTTCCAAAGGACTCTGTAATCCTCCGCATAATCGGCCAAATTTCTTAGCTTTACATAGTCACTATTGAGAGCCTGAATATTCATAAGATCCTGCAGACGCGCCAGACCTAAAATATAAGTTATAATTTTTATAATAAAATAGTAAATGAATGACTGGAAAGGGTTATTGGTGAATAATTAAGATTTTAGAATCCTTAATTTTATTAAGCGGGATTAAATTATATTTTTTCTGTTTATATATTTTTGACCTGAAGCTATCACTTACCTTCTGGTGTCTCATAGATCAGGGTAAATGTGCGCCACTCGTAGTTGGTCTTGATGATCTCAAAGTATGCACGCGACAGGACAGAGAGGGAGGGCGCCACACTGACGGACATCTGGTGATTGAGCTGCTCCTGCCGCGTGGCCTCCAACTTCAAATCGTACTCTATGTGTGGAATGCCGGTCGTGTTGGCGATTTGCGCCACAATATCTGCGATAGAAATAATATCTGTCTGTAGCCTTACACTCTCTGCGATTGTTTGTGTGAGCGCGTACCACTAGCCGCCTTTGAACTTGGTCCGAAAATAGCCGCAACGCCATTGGAAATCAGTTCACAAGCTACACGGAAGATGAATGAATATCTCATCAATATGTTTTATGTACATATGTTCTCACTCACTAATCTGCTGCAGGAGAAAACTGTCGTTGGTGGGCATGTACCGCTTGATGGTGACGAAACGCAGCTCGGCGAACTTCAGGTTGTTGACCTCGCGAAATGCCTGATCGAAGCTAAGTTCGATATCCTTTTCATTTTCATAGAAAATGGCACCTTAGGGGTAGGGAAGAGGAAAAACTATTAAGCCCTACAGCCGAGAATGATGAATGAGGACGTACCCACGATGATTTCATTGCGATTGTCGCCGCCAAGGGCGAGTATCGTTTTGAAAAATACAATTGTGAATGCATAAATGTGAGCTGGACACAAATGCATATTTTCTGTTGCCTCCAAATTCTTGTTTACCTCACAAGACACTCGAAACTAATTGAATTTTCTAAATGCAGCGGCCATTTCGTTTTCACTTCCCATCTACATATGTACAAAGCTATATATATACGCACTGAAAATCACGTCAAATCCAAAAGTAAAAAGCACTTTTCACGATTTATTTTTTCTCGCGACGGCAGCATCCAGTCTTGGAGCGCTTCGCAGGCCAACTGACTTTGTTTGTTGGATCTGTGGAATCGAGATTTCTCTCTCTCACTCTCAGTCTCTCTCTGGTTCCAGTTCTTGGGAGAGATTGTTGCCCACGCGGCGTATACGTAATATTCCGTAGAGAGATTTGTGTGTTATGGCGCTTGTCGGTGACGTAGTCGGCATCAGCCAGTCTGGCCCGCCGCCTCGCGATTATTTTCCTTGTCAGCAGCTCTCAGCGATTGTGTGCCAAATATTATGATGTTCGTAATATTGTTTGCTTTTGGCCAGCTTTTTGATCTCACAAAAGGCTTTTTGATGTGCTTAAGTGCATTTGATGGAATGAAAGGTGACTTTTAGGGAAGAAGTGCAATTGAAAATTCAAGGAATAAATGCTACGAAAATATAAAGATATTTAAATAAATTTCAGACTTATTAAAATTATATTTACATATTTTAATTTAAAATCGATAAAAGAAAAACATTTTTAACAAGAATTTATACAAACTTTTTTGCAAATTTCTGAAAATTATAGGTAAAAAGGGATCAACTTTGTGCCGCTTTAAGTTCGTTTGAGGAAAGGTAAAGAAGGATCAACTTTATACATTTTAAAATAATTTTCGACCCACCTTGTTTTTAGAAATATTTTTATCTTTAATTTAGATGTCCCAGAATACAGTTTTTATTTTTAATCAAAGTTTTCGTCGAATACGATGATCGTAGATGACAGCAGACCCATGCTTCGGTGATTCTAAATAGCTGCACGATGGATGCTCCTCGGTGATTTTCTTTTCAATATAAATCAAAGTTCCATCGCCCTTGTACTTGAAGCACAGCCCCTTCACCGGGTCCGGGATCACCTTATAGTTATCGGACTCGTTGTAGAAGACTCTGCCACTCTTCCAGGCCATGTAACTGAGATCCTGTCTATTGGGCTGGAGGCGACGCCTGCCAGCGAGGATATCGGACCATGGATGAGTTCTGGTATCGCCGTCCTTGAACCTGTGTATGCTTTGCCCAAAATCTATATAGCCAGAGACAACGAAACCCTTTGAATTGCGAGTGCTAATAAAAATAATGGTCTAAAAGGGGAGGATAAATGTTAATTTAGGAATTAAAAAAATAATATTTAAAACTCTAACCGAAATTGTTTTTGTGACATTCGAGTTCCGGCGCTCCCCCAGAGCAAGGGACAGGGGATCGTTGGAGATGTGGTCAATCCGGCGGAAGTTTTCGCTCAGCATGAACTTGGAGGGCGGTAGTTTCACTTCACTGACACTTGCCCTTCGTGGCATCAAACTATGCCTAAGTCTTTCGACGGGCAAATATATCAAGTTCTTCGGTTTCATTAACTTGTTCAAATAGTCGGAATGAGCCATAATTATCTCTCTATTTTCTTTCTTCTTATAGAAGGTTTGAGTGTTGGCCTTTACATCCTTGTTCCGATTGGATTCCGTACCACTAGACATCATCTTTCTTGAGAAAGAACCAAGGACTTCTTACTACTGCTGATAACTGGCTGTTTTACGATGACAAAATAAAGCGGGTAACGTAAAAAATGAATATAGTTAAAATAGTGTATAATTGTATGTATTTTTAGAACTCAAACAAATTGTGACAACTCAACGAAAATGTGAAATAAAATATATAAAAAAATACAATACCAGTCAGTAATATTCACACGGCACACTCACACTCTCCACAGGCACACATTCTGGGCTAATTTCCCAGGAAATCACAAAAGGACACAGATAACCACATCAAGGCTGAGGTACAGCCTCTCTCAGACACATGGCCACTCAGGGCAAGAGCGTGGACTTTAGCGTTTTGGACTTTGACAACTACAATGACTACATCCTGTCTTTCGGCACCCTTCAGGATAGTCGCTACCTGTGCAATCGGAATACGATAACGACCATTGTCCAGCTAGGTTACCGCACCACCAAGATCCCCTACACCCAAGAGGAGTTTCTCAAGCGGGTGGAGATCGCTCTGGAGGCCATCAGGCCCAAAACTGTACTAATTGGCTTGTTCAGCGATGCCTTGTCGCCGACGAACACGGATAAAGTGCTCCTGGGTTTCAAGTCCCGCGAGAAGCTTAACCGGCACAAGATTATTTCGGTGAGCAAAAGAATCGAAACAAAAATATTTCCAAAAATACTGCATACTTTTGGCTGTCTATAGAAAATTTATAGATATGAAATTGGTAATCAGATAAATTACTTATTCCCCCCACAGACAATCGTCTTTACCTCGTACATCGACAGCGAAGGATCCGAGATCTCTGGCTATATCGACCTGGACATGAGTTGGCGCAGCTGCATCCTCGAGGCCATAAGGCACACAGATTGGCGGGCCGTCTTTGCGGGTCGCTCCCGCCTGAAGCCCATGTCGAACAATCTGAGCTACTCGAATCCCAGGTACAACATGGTCAAGTACACCGACAGCGACAACTTTCTGGTGATGCACCATCACCGCTTCGGGCTGATGTTCATGCATCGCGGCGACCACAAGATGATCACGGTTGGTGGTCAAACCAACATATACACGGGTAATGCCAAGCGATCGATGGTCTATTCGCCAAAGTACGGATACGTTGTCTTTTACGATCATGTGGTTCGCAAGAAGGTCTAGTTAGTACTTCTATTCGATCAAAATTAATGTGTGTGATGTAATGGGTATTAAAGTAATGCAGATGAATGTACTTTAATTATTAATTAATTAGTTTAAATGTGGGAAAGATGCAGGATTTAGGTTTATTTAAGGTAAAAAATCCATAAGGCAGATGAAGAACTTTATAAATAGAAAAATCAACCAGTTTATAGAGCTTTGATTGCTATATAATCTGTATTATAATAAAATTAAATATAAATCAAGAATTGATAATCATTTTTTGAGTGAGCAAAAACACTCTTAAAACCAAAAAAAAAGACTCTTTTAAAGGCAGATAAAATACATTATGAAAAAAACGTTTAAAACCAAAAAGAAACACTCTTTTAAGGGCAGTTAAAATGTATTATGACCTTTTTATAGTATGAAAAAACAACTAAAAAATATATATATCAATATATAAGATACATTATAAAAAATAAACTTATACCTTATTAAGAGAAATAAGTAACTGCTGCCAAAGTTAAGCCATTATTTCTCTAAGAAGTCTACAAAATACCAAATTAACTTTAATCTTTATTAAAATGTAAATAATTAACACACATTAACAAACATTACCAAAAGTGTGCCCCACATTTATATTTTTCTTCACAAAAAATAAGCATAGTTTCGTTTCCAAGTGGACAGTGTCATATTATTTATTATGAAAGACACTCCTACTGGCCGGAAGAAGTTGAGTTATTTTATGACCATTTTAATTTGAAGTTTATGGCACGCGGCATAAAAAAATCCCATTAATCATAATAGAGGACAACATTTCGCTGGCATCGATCCAAGTGGAAACGGATCTTCGCTCTGCTGTGCGCAGTGCTCTCAGAGTATTGAAAATTGTTTAGATTCTAAAATTGTTTAGAATACGCTGAGCAAAACAAAAGCCAACTTGTGCTCTTTCTCGCTGGCTCTTGTGCTCGCGCTTTTTAAAATTAGCATAGCTGCTGATTCTGCTCTGATTTCATTGCATCGCAGACCTCCGAACACAGCAGTTGCAAATTGTCGCAAAAAAATATTTATTGCCTGCACGATTTACATCATCATCAGTGAAAATCAGTAGAAATCAGCTGAATCGAACGGCTCACTTCAATGGAAATCTCCGGGTTTTAGTATACAAAATGTATACAATATTCGCACACATCCTGTTGATGGCCATGCCCGCTGTGGCAGACCGAAATCAGTTCATGGTGGGTAAGTTTCAACTCAAAATAGGTCACTGCCTCAAACTGCTGTCATTCGAGTATGAATCTCGCACATTTTCTAGGCAGCATCTTTACATCGGACAAAGATGAGTCGGAAATCGCATTCCGAACTGCAGTGGATCGAGCAAATATATTGGAGCGTAGCATAGAGCTCGTTCCCATTGTGATGTACGCCAATACGGATGACAGTTTCATCATGGAGAAAATGGGTAAGAACTTTTGGCTGAGGAATAGATTTTATGGAATATTAGAAAGGTCTATTGACACCGTTTATAGGGAAGCTAGAAAGCCTTTCTGGTCACTTATTTATGGCACAAAACAGAGCCTAAAATGATGTATGCCTTAAAGAGAATAATGAAATGTTTCTTAAACTTTTTGCACTTCACAAAAGTAAACACTTTTAACATCAATTTTATTCAAATTAAGAAGAGAATTATAAAATATAAAAAGAGAAATATTAAACTTTAATCATAAAAAGGTAGTAATAAATCTAACCAAAGTAATACAAAAATTCCAAAGGTATTGCAAAGTGTGCCCTAAAAATTCTCAAGTCGAAATTCTGGAACGCGTTAGTCTGTAGTTAAAGAGACAGAAACTGACAAAAACGATCTGTGGTTGATCTGGAGTAATAATCAAGTAATAATATAAGGATTAAACATATTAACATAATTTTTTACTTTTTTAAATACTTCCATTTTAGTTTGCAATCTAATTTCCCAAGGAGTTATTGCCATTTTTGGACCCAGTACAGGCAGCAGCTCAGGCAAGTCTTGAAATTAGTCCTTTAATTAAAACATAAATAAAATATTTCCTTAATTTCCTTGACAGACATAATAGCTTCAATATGCGATACCCTGGACATACCCCACATCGTGTACGATTGGATACCCAATGAGTCCATACCGGATCGAGAACACTCCTCCATGACGCTCAATGTTCATCCCGATAACCTCTTATTGTCCCAAGGATTCGCTGAGATGGTGCAAAGCTTTGGCTGGCGGAGTTTCACGGTTGTCTACGAGACCGATAGAGGTTGGTATGACACAAAATTATATGTATACAGTTATCTTTAGATATTCTTTATAAATTTTAGAGCTACAACAGCTGCAGGATATTTTGCAAATCGGTGAGCCCAGCAGCAATCCCACGACGGTGAAACAACTTGGATCGGATGAAGATCACCGACCATTCTTGAAGGAAATTAAGCTCTCCACAGACAACTGTTTGATCCTGCATTGCTCTCCGGATAACCTATTGCCCATATTGCAGCAAGCGAATGAGCTGAAAATGCTGGGCGAATATCAGGTTGGTAATTTATTAATTTATTATGCAAATTATTATAATATAGTTTGAACTATTTTAGAGTATCTTCATACCCCTACTCGATACCCATACCATTGAGTTTGGGGATCTGTCTGGTGTTGAGGCCAACATAACCACAGTTCGTCTGATGGATCCCACGGACTTTCACATCAAGAATGTGGTCCACGACTGGGAGGAGCGGGAAAAACGCGAGGGACGTTACTTTAAAGTGGAGCCAGAGCGGGTAAAAACGCAAATGATACTGATCAACGATGCCGTTTGGCTGTTCTCTAAGGGTCTCACCGAGCTGGGAATTTTCGAGGAACTCGCTGCACCGGAACTGGAATGCAGGCGGAAGAAGCCTTGGCCCTTTGGCAAGCGCATCATTGAGTTCATGAAGGCTGTGAGTTTTCTAAATATTAAAATAATAAAATAACTAACTAGCATTGCTAATATACACTTTATAATTTTTTTTAGCGCTCAGAGGAGACCGCCACGGGCCGGATAGACTTCAATGAGAATGGCCAAAGAAGCTTTTTTACCTTGCGCTTCATGGAGCTAAATTCTGGTGGCTTTCTGGACCTGGCCACCTGGGATCCGGTGAACGGTCTGGATGTGCTCAATGACGACGAGGAGAGCGAGAAGAGAGTGGGCCAAAAGCTAGCAAATAAAACCTTCATTGTGTCCTCTCGTCTGGGAGCACCATTCCTCACATTGCGGGAGCCCGAGGAGGGTGAAATCCTTTCGGGCAACTCCCGTTATGAGGGCTACTCCATTGACCTCATCGATGCCATTGCCAAAATGCTGAACTTTAAGTACGAATTCCGGATGTCGCCCGATGGCAAGTACGGTGCACTGAACAAGGTCACCCAGACATGGGATGGTATTGTAAGGCAACTAATTGATGGGGTGAGAGTCCTTTTATTTAAGTTCCTTTGGAAAACTTTACAAATTTATTTAATTTTCCTTTAAGAACGCTGACCTTGGCATCTGTGACTTGACAATGACTTCTTCACGACGCCAGGCTGTGGACTTTACACCCCCATTTATGACCCTGGGCATTAGTATCCTATTCTCCAAGCCACCCACTCCACCCACGGATCTGTTCTCATTCCTATCACCCTTTTCCCTGGATGTGTGGATCTACATGGGATCGGCATACTTGTTCATATCCCTGCTTCTCTTTGCCCTGGCTCGGATGGCGCCCGACGACTGGGAGAATCCGCATCCCTGCAAGGAGCCCGAGGAGGTGGAGAACATATGGTCGATAATGAACACCACTTGGCTATCGATTGGCTCTTTGATGGGCCAAGGCTGCGACATACTACCCAAGTGAGTGGTAAACAGGAAGAAAATAATAACTTTTTACGAATTTTTTTTCCCTTTAGGGCTGCCTCTACAAGATTGGTGACTGGAATGTGGTGGTTCTTCGCTCTGATGATGCTGAACTCCTACACGGCAAATTTGGCCGCCTTTCTCACCAATTCCCGTCAAGGTAACTCCATCAACAATGCCGAGGATCTGGCGGCTCAAAGCAAAATAAAATATGGAGTTATGGCCGGTGGCTCCACCATGGGCTTCTTCCGGGACTCGAACTTTAGTACATATCAGAAAATGTGGACGGCCATGGAGAGTGCCAGTCCCTCGGTGTTCACCAAGACCAACGACGAGGGTGTGGAGCGAGTGCAGAAGGGAAAGAATCTGTATGCCTTCCTGATGGAGTCCACCACGCTGGAGTATAATGTGGAGCGGAAATGCGATCTGGTGCAGATCGGTGGATTGCTGGACTATAAAAGTTATGGCATTGCCATGCCTTTCAGTAAGATATATATTTTTTAGCTTCTACAAAGATATTTAATTCAAACATTCCTTTCAGATTCGCCATATCGCAAACAGATAAGCGGAGCTGTCCTTAAGCTGGGTGAACTTGGCCAGTTGGCGGAACTTAAGCGGAAGTGGTGGAAGGAGATGCATGGCGGAGGCAGCTGTGAGAAGAGCGACGAAGAGGGCGGAGATACCCCCGAGCTTGGATTGGAGAATGTGGGCGGTGTCTTCCTGGTGCTGGGTCTTGGTTTGTTGTCAGCCATGGTTCTTGGTTGCACCGAGTTTCTGTGGAATGTCAAGTCGGTGGCTATAGAGGAGAAGGTAATTTTACAGAAATTAAATTTACAAAGTATACATTATAATTACAAAAATATTTTACCCTTTTTTTCACAGATTTCCCTTAAAGAAGCCTTTAAATCCGAGGCTCTTTTTGCGGCCAAAATTTGGATTACCACCAAGCCTGTGCATACCAGCTCTGGATCGGGCAGTTCTTCAGCATCCGGCTCAAGTTCCTCATCGAAATCCAACAAGTCCAGGTCAAGTCACTCCAAGCATTCCTCGAAATCCCACGGTTTGTCTATGAAGAGCCTCAAGAGCTTGGCGGATCACGATGTAGAGGCTTCGGTACACAATAAACTAAAGAAAATCGGATCCATGTTCTCCCTAAAATCGCAAAAGACCACCACACCGCCACCACAACCGCCGCCGATTGGATGGAAAGTGGACAAATCCACACAGATGGATGAAGATGAGCTTGAAGAGATCGCCGGGTCAGAGCCAGAGCCCGAGCCCGAGCCAGAGCCGGAACCGGAGCAACCGCACCACCGACACCATCACCATCATCACCATCGCCACCATCATCATCATCATCGTCATCAGCCGGAGGAGGACTCATCACCGAACCAACGGATCAGCAAATTGAGTAATGGAGTTTGAGGAAAATAGTCCCCTATATCCTTTATATCAGTTACAATTCCTAACATGTCCAGACCCATAAAGCGTAAAGAATTAAGCATTTAATAGAAGTTTTAAATATTTGATGTCAAAAATTGTTGCTCAATTGTTGCCTTTTCAAAAAGACCAAAATATACGTAAATGTTAACCAATTATAAAATTGTTTTCTATTTTTTATGATTGAATCCTGGCCAGGTATATCGACATATATCAAAAAGTTTGATAAATCAAAATTTTAAATATTGAAAAATATCTAAGATTGAATGTTTTTTATTTCCCTTTACTATTGGTCCAATATACTGAACAGATGATCGATTTATGGCACTTGCATGTATCGCAATGTTATAATAAACGACGTATATATCGACTTTTATTACTTTCGATATATTTTCATTTTAGGGATATAAATTCGAATTCAATTAAATTCGAGAACGGAAAAGTAAACGGATAAATATCGTTTAAACAAGCTTTTGTCTGATGTAGAAACTGATCTGATATATAAAACAGAATATTGGCTTATCGCATACATATATCGATAGTTACTGCTATCACTATTCCATATTTAATAGAACAATAGTACAGCTTTCTGGGGTTTTTAAATTTTTATTTGCTTTTAAATTTTTGTAATTTTTTTGTTGGTTTTTCTGTTTTTTGTTTTTATCGTTTTTTTTTATCTTTTCGTTTAATTAAATTAACTTATTCTGGGCATATATTGGCATACATACATAGCTATTAATTTAATATTAATAAATCATATGTATACAAGTATTGCTTCGATATTTATACACATCTCACTTGAATACTTAGGAAAATAGTTTAAATTATTCTGATCTTTTGTCACATTTTAAATATTTGTAATATTTATATGTTAGATTTATGTTTTCGCAAAGCTAATTGAATACGTTTGTTACACTTCTCGCCACATTAAGGTACAGGTTTTTCTTAACATTCTATCTTTCTTTTTGGATTTTTTTGTTGAGCTTCTGTCGCACAATTTTTCTAGTCATCACCTTCAGTATATATTTATATATTATGTCTATGCTTATTTCTAAATATCATACAAAAATACAGAGCTAGAGTAAGTGCATAAGAGAGAATCTGTCTGAACTGGACAAAGATAAATTAGCGGAATGAGAAAACTAAGAACACTTTGCCAAATATTTTCACACGCATATATACAGCATTAGATGAAAATTAAATATAAATTAATACTTTGTTTTTTTAAATATTTTTTTTGTGGAGTATTTTTGCTGTCTTGCTAGAACTTAATGTACGTTTTTTTGGGTCGATTTAAATAAGATATTCATTGTTCTTGAGGGGATTTTCCTAGTATATTGCTAACCCGCCTGCTGTTTTTCTACAATGACCATATCCCTGTGGCTGCGACGGCGTTGTCAATCCTTGGCAGCGATGGCCACTGGCGGAAATTGCCGCTCATCGTAGAGCTTCGTCGGAGTGTCGATGGCATCACAGAGCTTGCGAAATTTGGCAGAATCTGCAGATAAGCAATATAAGTTTTAGTCTTTATAATAACTATATTTATAGGAAGTACTCACCAGACATGGCATCTGCCTGGTCACCGCGCAGGATACTCGCATAGCTGTTGTCCGGCATGGGATCCGGATTCTCGATGAGCACACTGGCCGCACAGCTCTTCAGCATGGTGAGCGAAGGCTGTGTCGTGGTGGCATTCGTGGACTTGATCTGCGACCTCACAACGCTTTCGCTCAGCTGCAGCTCAATCACATCCTCCAGGGCTCCACGGAGATCGTGGACAGACAGCAGCTTGCAGGCACCGCCCCGCTCTGCATTGAACTCGTGCACGTAGAGGAAGCCATCTTCGCAAGCGATGAGAAGGCGCAGCTCTTTCTGGACGCGGGTCAGGGCACAGATGTGCTTCAGCCCAGCCTGAGCCAGCTGCACTGTGGCAAAGGATCGGTCCTGAGACAGCACTTCGCTGACGTGCGAAGGCAATAGGAGCGAGGACACCGCCTTGGAGAACATTCCACCCCAGCTGGCAACGGGCGCGGGCGCACTGCTGACCTCCTCCGCAACAGGAGGAACACTGGCAGTGTCCTTGGCCGCTTTGTCTGACTTGGCAGCCACTTCCGCTGCAAAATACAGGAAATTAATAACTGCTAACTTGTCCCGAGATCAACCAACTACTCACCGATTGCCTTCAGTTCGACCGACTCCACGGCCCGGGCATCAATCTTGAAGACGTGGACGGTTTCCGTGTTGGAGGAGGCGCACAGGAAGTCACCGCTGGCCGAGAAGACCAGCGAGGCAATGCGAACGCAGCTAACACCTCGCCGGAACTCCTGCACCCGCTGGCCATTCTTGACGCAGAACACTCGGATGACGGTGCCGCGCTCGGAGGCAGTGGCTAGCAGGGCGCCGCTGGGCGAGAAGGCCAGGGCCGAGAGCGGCGTATCATGAGCCTTGATGGTCATTCCCGTGCGCAGCTTGCTGGCGTTGAAGATACGCAGCTCGCCGCTGGTCTGGCAGACGGGGAAGGCCAAGTGCGAGTTGAGAGACAAGGCACAGAGACCCTGCTCGTTGGGCGCAATATTCTCGATGGAGTGCAGGATCTTCATGTCGCGAATGTCATGGATGTGTATGCTCTCCGCCAGGCAGACAATCAGTCGCTGACGGTTCATGCGCACACACAGGATCTCCGAAGGATAGAAGCAGTTGCAAATGTCCTGCTTCTTCTTGAAGTGCAGCATCTTAAGGCAGTTGGGCTTCTGGGCGGTGACCAGCACCACCAGCGAGCTGTTGAACAGACGCTCCACGATCCGAATCTGCTCAGTATTGTCCTTGGCAAAGATTTCCTCGACCTTGTCCTGGCCGGCTATCGAGTAAAGGCGCAGACCCGTGGGACTCAACACGGACAGGGAGCTGTAAGAAGATGAATTAAATTAAATCCAATATTTATAATTAAGAATATGTCAATATAAATTACAAATTAATTTAAGTTTGTTTCTTTAATGATTCTAAAGCTTATGTTTAATTAGGAAGGCAAACGCTTGCATATATTTTCTTTGTTTTAATTGAAATTAGGGTTTTCGTAATAAATTCTATGTTTATTTATTGTTTTAAATTAAAATTTATTGTAAATGTATAAATAAAATAAGAAATTTTATAATGATGTAACTTTCTATTACTGTGTAATTAGCAACTTATGCAACAGGTTTCGATGCAACCATTCAGTTACATGAAACGATTCCTTAGGTGAGTTGGATACAATTTCTTGAATCTTAGCAACCTTTAACCTTTAACCTATTTAAATATTTAATAATAAAACAATTCAAGGAATTTTTCATGCTATGATAAAAACGGTATAATACTCTTTAGTGTCTTCACTTAAAAAACAATTAGTTTTGCTATATTTATTTACAAGAAGCCTAAAAAAAAATGAAGAATATACATTTAAATAGTTAGTTGTTGTTTTTAGCGACCTTTCTAATTTCTTAAATGTTTGTTAAGCCGGCTCGAGGTCAAGTAGGATGTTTTTATAGTCACAAAGTAAAAAAAAATAAACCATTCCATTTATTTTGTGACTACAAAACCCCCTCCTACTTAACAAACATTTACTTTAAATAATTATAATTAATTATGTACATAATATTCCCTCAATTATTGTATAATTAGGATATTAACTAGTATTAAATAAACAGTAATTTAAATATGTTTGCTTGTAATTTAAAACCTCAAGGAATCGTGACTCTTGACCTATTTCGCAATGCAACGAAACAGCAGAACAGTAAGTAAAGTGCAAACACTTAACAAATGTTTCATAGTTACTAACAAGTTTGTAATAAGCTCAAATTTATTAATGAATTAGCCCTCTCGGGCTTCCAAAAATTGCCGTAGCGGACGGTATTTCACGTCCCCATGGCGGGGTATTGGTTAAAGTTTTCAACTAGCAATAACCGCACCTCAGTAGAACTTCATCGGTTACGGTATTGCCACTGCGCAAAGATAACCGTTCGTTCGCCGGCTGCCTTCACTCCATGCCGGCGGCGCTGGAACCAGTTGGGAATCGTATGCGCACACGCACGGAAAAATGAGCCAGGCAAACGACTTTCGGCTGCCGGTCAAAAGGTGCAGCATGCTTTTAGGCAGTCGTTGTTCTTGTAGTGCAGCCACAAGGGGAGGGGAGGGAGTGAGGAGTCCTTTGGGTTTAGAGATTATTAAGGGTTGATTTCCGTTGCAGCTGGACAGCTGCATTTGGTCATTCGGAATGAAAGGATGACTCAGGATTTCAAAGGATTTTTAAGAAGGATTGATTCACATCAAACTTTTACTTGATGGTTTACACGAGGATATGCAATAATTTAATGTTTAAGGACATCTTTATATATTTATATATAGAAAACATAAACAACCACTTGTTGAGCACAAGCTAAGGCACAAAAAAAAAATCAATAAAATATGTACATTTTTGGGATGTAAACGTTTAGTCGTTTTTTTCGCCAGTAATCTTAGTTATAAAAAAGGTTAAGCCATTATTATATTATTTTATAAATTAAAAAATAAAACCTTAAACAAATTTAACACTGGTGAAACCCCTTAATCGAAGGCTGACGAGCTGATTTAGTTATATTTATTTATAGTATGACTTTGTATTTCCCTTAGGAACGTTGGTTTTTTGTGGTAATTTTCATTTTATAAAAATGCAAACTAATTAAATAATTGCCCTAATTATTTGTAGATAAAATGTTGTCTAAATTAAACGTTTTTTTGTATCTAAAAGACAAAATAAAATCATCAAAAACATCTTTAAACATAAGCTCATAAGATCCTGGCTGCTATTTAAATGCAAAAAAAACCTAGATCCAACACACTATTATTGCTAATTTATTATAATTATTATTTTATACCTTTTGTAATATTATTAACTAATAATTCCCTAAAATATAAATTTTACATTAAAAGACCTTACTAGATAAAAAGCAATTTAAAAACTAATAAATCGATTCCAAAAAGATTTTCCCGAAATACCATTTAAGTCTTTACTAAAAGAAAACTCCACTTTTTCATTAAAGAAGAAAAACTATTATGTGTAATTTATTTTATAAGTGAAATTCCTCTATCTATTGAGCTGCTAATGCCTCCTCATTCTGTCTTATTTTCTACTAAAAGCAATCTTGAGATCAAGAACATATTCAAGTTGCGCCACTGCACTTTGTACTCGGTGCCTATGACCAGGTCCTGCTGCCTCTAGCTCCCACTCCTCAAAGGAGCCTTAAAGGAGATCGCTGGGCGAGAGCTGGGACTCGCCCTCTGCCAGGTAAATGTGCATGGCCTTGAACAGCAGGGCAATGCCCAGCTGCTTCTTTTGCTTCATCGTCCAGGACTGGGCGGGTCCGTAGTAATCGCCACGCTTGAGATTCGTCAGGTGCGCCAGTCCCATGGCATCTATGATGGAAGCCTCGCGGGTGTAGGCATCAATGGGCATTATATTGTGGAAGACATGCAGGCAGACTACTCCACTGCCATGCTGCCAGATTTCCAGGATACGCTCCAGCTTTCTACTGCTCATTTTTCCAGCCACCGGCGGTGGTGAACGGAACACCTCCGGCTGCAACGTGCGAAAGCCACCACCACGGACACCAGTAGCCGCCTTCGTCTTCTCCTTGTCCCTTTGCTGGTGGAGCCGCGTGTGCTGCCTCATGGCATCGTAGAGATGGGCGTAGGGTCGCGAGGACTTGCCCTTGCCCACGTAGAAGATGGAGTCGAGAAACCGCTGCCACACCCCGAATTTGTCCAGGAAGGCGCTTTCACCGGGCAAATTCCGCGAGATTCTTGGATCGATCAGCATGTAGATGAAGCTCTGCTTAAGGTGGCCCTCACGCAAGTTCTTTTTCGAATGACCGGACTTGGCGAAATGCTCTGCGGAGGCTGCCTCGTGCGGCATATACTCACTGATCCTGGCAAAATCCTCCGGGGAGCGGAGTGTGCGATGGAGCTCCACGGAGTAGCGAATCTGCGCCTCCAAGGCATGCTTCTGGGCAGCCAGGAGGGCCTCCGTGTTGCGCTTGTACTTGATCAGCTGCTTAATGTACAGCCGCTTTGTGGTCTTGGTAATGGGACCCACTGGAGCACCCAGCTGGGTTAGCTCCTGGCGCAGGGCATCCGTTTCGTAGTCCAGCGGCAGGGTGAGATTCGTGCTCACAGTGCTGTCCAGTGCTTCCGGGGTTTTCTCCACCTGCGGCCGCTTGGCGGGCTCTCTCTTCTCAGTGTTCTGCAGAAACTTGGCTTCGTAGAAGACAAGACCGTTCTCATCGTCTGTGTGCACATAGGCCTCCTTGATCTGCAGGAAATACTCATCCTGGCGGGGAGAGATTATCGGTTCCGCTTCTACCTCCGTCTGCACCTCCTCCTCCACCTCGCCCTGGGCCGTAAAGAAGCTATGCTCAGGCTCTGGAGCAACGACCACCGCCCGCGAGACCTGCTCTACAAGGTGCTCTAAGACCTGACGACCCAAGCCCGGAGCCTCGTCTTGCTGATCCTTGGGCTTCTCCTCGCTGCGCAGCTTCTGCTGCAGATGCTGCTCATAGTTGAAGTCATCCTGGTTCATGGCCTCCTCTACAAGGGCCTCCACATGCTCGTCGTACTGATGCAACAGCGATTGGCGTGCTCGCGAGCGCTCCACCTTCTCGCGCCAGCTTTCGATGAGAGACCGCTGCTTGGGATAGTCGGGATCTTCGTGCGGTGCCGTCTCCCGCTGGCTCTGGATGAGCTGAGTGAGATGGGCCTCGGTAAGAGCAAATAGATTAACCGACTCCTCATCCGGCAATGGAGGGATTCCGTCTACGTCCGGAAACTTGGGCTGCGGCCGATGCCGCCTGTGGGTAATGTTGATATAGTAAGGAGACGTTGTGTCATGGTTATACTTTAGCTGGTTGGGTGTCAACGAATCGCCAGGCTGCAGGCGCTGCCGCTGACTCTTCAGGCGCTGTTTCTCGCGGAAGATGTGGTCCCTTAGCAGTTGCAACACCTCAAAGTGGCACTCCTCGATGGCATAGTGCACGGGCAGCTTGTTCTCCTCATCAGCCAGATCCGTGCGGGCTCCACGCTCCAGCAGCATTCTCACCAGCTCCTCGCGTCCATAGATGCTGGCAATGTGCAGGGCCGTGGTCTTGCCATCGCACAGTGAGTCCACATCGAGGTCGGGGCACTCGAGGAAGCGTTCCAGGATGCGACGGGCAAGTTCGGCGTTCCGCATGCCGCAGACATAGTGCAGCGGGCCAAGTCCACGCTCGCAGGGCACGATGCCAGCGTTGATGGGGTTCCGCTCCAACATGGACATGATGTCCGCTTCATTCTCGTCCTCCAAGGCGTCCAGCAGGGTCAGTGCCAGGAAATTAGCCCGCTGCTCCATCGCTGCTGCTGCTGCTGCTCTTCAAATCGATTTTTCTCCATGCAATTGCTCGCTCTAATTGCAGAAATTAGTTGTTATTTTCCTTTCCTTTTCTTTTTTTTTAATTCTCGATTTTTCAATGTCAGCGCTTTTGTTGTTGTTGTTGTTGTTGTCGCTTTGGTATTTTTCTGCAAGTGTGGCCGTACTTTCGGTATGCAGCTGCAGCGTTGCCAGACGTCTGGAATCTGATTGGTAGTTTTGAGCGCCACTTTTGAAACCGGTTTTTTATGATTCCCCGCAATTATCAACGGATTTGGTTTTAGTTTTTTGTTTTTTTTCGTTTTGGCACATAATTGGCCTGCAAAGCACGCCCTGGGCGATGAGCAGCCAGCATTATCGCGCTCTGAGAGCGCAACACGTGTGGCCACAACTACATAGTTTTCAGTTTTAAATGAATATTTTTTTTTGCTCATGAAATCGAAACTAGTTTCCCGCCGCCGCAGACGTAGCCGTCGCTAAAAAATGGGGCCCAAGGTTACGGTTACTCGGCCCCTTGTTATGCGATAGCGCTCTGAGGTCTCCTCTGCCAGCTTTGTTGTTGCCGTTTGGAGGCTTTATTTTTTTTTGCGTGGTCTTCGGGTTTGTTAGTAAACAAACGCAATGATCAACAAAAATAATAATAATATGACGCATAGAAAATATTGACTATCTTTTGTTAACGATTCTGGGGAATATTTAAGGATGTGACCTCATGAAATGTAATTTTTTAAAATAAAAGCTTAGAAATATATTTATATTTATTTATTTATGCTAAAATCTGTAATCAAAATAAATCAGATTTGTAAACTTTAAGCAAATAAATGCACCAAATACTATAATAATAATAATTAATGAATTAATCGTTTCTGTGGAATAATTAGGGATGTGGCCTCATGAAATGAAATTCTTTAAAAAAGAAGCTTAGAAATATCTTTATATTTATTTAATTGATATTAACAGATATTAATAATATTTGTAATTAAAATAAATCAGATTTGTAACTTTAATCATTTATGAATTTATCGTAGAAAGTCATAAGCTTTTTTTACGAATGTTAACACAAGTAAACAACAATATTTTTTTGTTTTCCTTTTCCTTTATACAATCGTAACTTTGTTTGTAAACAATCGCCGTTGTTTGTAATTTGGTAAAAATGACGCATTGAAAAGCAAACCATATATTTTCATGAAAGTCAAGAGTGCAATCCAGTTCGTTCCCATCAAAATATTACGCTGAGTAATTGCAACTTAACAAGTAAATAAACAACAAAGCCAAAAACAATGGTGGCGGTTACGAATAAAAACAACCTGGATCCAGTAATTTGTATTTGTTGACAGAAAGATAGTTATTTAAAATATATTTTTAGATATTTTGCTAGCGGCATTCTTGTTTAATGCTTTGAAATTATAGTAAATGTTATCAAAAAACACCTCTTGCATGTATAAACATTATTTTTAATCAATTTTTAATAGGAAAAAATAATATTAACAGTATTTCTCCAGGTTCCTGTAGCCAGTGACTACTGTACTGCATTTCTATATCACGTGATTGCATTGCAAACTATCCACAAATTAACGCATATTTATTATTTAAATACGCACAATTTTAATCAATTTTTATGCACAGAAAAAGAAAGCAGCACTCAACTTAAAGACAATAAAAAATAAGATGCGTAACGCTGTACAATTCTTTGCAATAATACATCACTGCATCATAATCCATTTTTATAAACCAAAAAAAAAAGAGCAGCACTCAACTTTAAGACTATATAAGAATAAGATACATAACGCCGTACGTTTCGTTGCACTACTGCATCACGTGTTTGCCCAGTTGATGCCTTGTGGTCTGTCCAATTGAAGGCCCAGCCCCCCTCCGGCGCAGGCAGGGGAAAGAAGCTCGAGCAAAAGTCAAAGGAAATGCCCCGTTTGATAATATTTGATTTGATTATTTTTGTTATGTTCAGCGTTGTGGCGTGCATTCACCTGTGCGAGCTAATTGATTTGTTTCTGATTAGAGAGCGTCCGCTTGCCTCTCTCTCTTTCTCTCTCTCCCCTTATCGCTATCTGCTAGAAGCTTCTTTGTTCTCTTTCGCTCCATGACGCGCATAGTACATCCATCAGCTGCCCGTTTTATTGCAATCGCGTTCTTTTTTCCCCATTTTCGCCATAAGTGGAAATATTGATTATATTTGCTGTTATTTGTTTGCTTTATTTTTCTTCGTTTTTGCATTCAAGTGTGAAGGAGATAGCAGCTGTGGAGATGACACTTGCCCTGAAGTAACGGTACGCTAAGATTTGCATCTCCTTTTTTTTGTTACTGTTAATGCGAAAAAAGTGACATCAGCTGAGCGAAAATAATCGAAACAGTGCATAAGCGAAACAGGTTAATTAAGCCAGAGATTTTGAGGCTGTGTTGGTGAGTGTAAACAGTCGAGGTCGCAATTTTAGGGACAGAAGAAGTCTCAATTTGAAAATAAATTAAAAAAAAAAAAAAATAATAAATGAAATACAAAATAAAATTAAAAAAAAACAAATTTTGTTTCTTTGGTGTACAAAAAAAAGAAGAAAAATGTAATCAAAAAAAATACTCATAAAAAGAAACAAATAAATTAAACTCTATTTGCATAAAATCCTATAATTCTTACCGCAGCTTTATAAACTTGTTTGCATTGGCGAATCTCGCTGTCAGCTGTTGCGCATTATACACGCGAATGTGTGCCAGTTGTGCGTGTGTGGGTGCCTTCACGACACTGGCCAACAAAGAGAGCGAACTCGAATGTTTGTTTGTTTAGCTCGGCCAGTGTTGGTTAATTGTTCAAGCACTAGGCTTCCTGTTGGATAGTGTATGCGGTTACCACCACCCACCACCCTCTCCCCCACTCCACGACGTTGTATTTCATAATGGATGTATGTGGGCATGTCATTGTTATTGGAACTGCTTGTTTGCATGTTCTAATAAACTATATACACACACAAACAAACAACAAATGACGCCAATTCACGCTCACCTACACACACACAAACACACATTCACAAACATGTCAGGCAGTTACAGTTGAGCTATTAACAAGACACACCACCCCACCCCACCCCCTTCGTTCACCCCATCTCATCCTCAGCAGCTGTTTTCGCCTTGTTTATGCATCTAGTTTGTGTCAATTTTTGTATCTCAATTGTTTTTTTTTTTCTTTTTCGCTCGGTTGACCTTCCTGGCTTGGAGCCCCAAGGATGCTTGTATTTGTTGCTACTTACGTAAAGTCCTGGTTGAAGTTCAGCTGATATGTGGCCATGGTTGCTTAGGGGTTTTCTCCGCCTTTGCTGATTTTAATCTCTATTTTTCGGATACACTTTCACTGGCCTTTGGCTCTATCTCTATCTATTTTTTTTTTTCTCGATGTATCTTATTGCACTTTTTCACCGTTCGCTGGGAGCGAAGCACAAAAAAACACAGTACTACGCAGGCGGATGAGCAAAGCGAAGTGTTCGATTCGATTTCTGATAAATTAAATTCGTTTTGTTAGCGTCTTTGTTGTTTTTCTGCGACTGTTTTCTGTTTTCTCGTTCTATATCAACAAATTCCCCCTACACACACACACAGACACACTCGCACTCGCACTCGAATCTGTGGCTCTGCGGATCTAGTGCTCGCTCTCGCGGAACTAGCTCTTTTCACAAAAATACCGTAAAAACTTCGTAACGGACATAATGTAATGTAAAGTAAAATACCAAGCTTAAAATCGTACGTAGAAACTTTTAAATCTTTAAAAAAGTAAATTTCAATAAAATTAAAAAAAAAAACATCAATAACAACAACTGCAGCAGAATTACAAAGCCAAAAAACTAAAAAATCCCATTAGCTCATTTAATAAAACACAGGATTCATTCGAAATATTTAATGCCATTTGACGAAAATACAAAGATAAAGCTTTATATTCTATAACAAATTAAAAAAAAAAACAAATCTTAAATTTTAAATAAAGTAAATACAAAGATAAAGCTTTATATTTAATAACAAATTAAAAAAAATATATATTTATTTCTAAATAAAGTGAATTGAAGATATTCTACACTTAAAATAAATTTTACATATTTTCTTAATCTACTTTACATACCAAAAAATGTACCACAAACTAGTTCCATCCAATTATGGGAATGCCAACTTGCTCTTGTAAGACTATCGTCTCTCAGTATTTTCAGGCAACGCGAACGCAGCCACACTGAAGGTCACAATAGAAAAATAAAGCCTTTTTCTTTTGTTTTAAACTCGGATTTTTTAATGTAAAAACGCCTGCTTAGATACCAGAAATATGCACAATCGAGCGACCGCAGTGCTGTGCAAGCAGAGTGCTTAGAATTCGGACAAATGACGTGTGTTTTCAGTGCCAATTGTGCGGTGTTTTCAGTTTAGTATACAACTTTTCTGTGTCTCTACGAAAATTTTCTCCCGTTCTCGGGGACGCATGAAAAATGGCGGCGTCCTCAGCTGCGGCTGCGGCGACCACAGTTCCGATTCCGATTCCGAACCCAATCCAAATCCCGCTGCCCACGGAGGCAATATCGGAGGAGTGCAAGGACGACGACGCCCTCAGCTCCACACTCCACACGTGCGCCAACGATCCGGACTTTGCGGTGATTTGTGCCTTCCTGCAGAAGTTCGCCAAGGACTTGGGCCTAAATTTGCCGAATTTCAAGCATTTGCAGGAGTGGCTGACCAACAACGATGAAGGTGGGTCCCACAGCCGGTTGGTGTTCACTTCCCTTAAATGGGAATTATTATAAAGCTGTGAAAATTTTACTTATATTGAGTTCAATTTGAAAAATATTAAAGGCAGGGCAAAGATGAAAAATCAGGGAAAATAGTGTTTTCAATTGGCTTGCCAGGTGAGAGAGTGAGAGAGAGAGAGGCTTTCAGAGAGAGCTCTCTCCGGTTTGTTTGTGGTGGTAAGAGCAAGAGAAAAAGAGAGCAAGCTGAGGCAAAGAGCTAATATTTTTGTTGTTGTATTTTCAACAACACAAACAAAATCGTTTCTGTTTTTTTATTGTTGAATTGTTAAATTGTAATCTTAATTTAATAATTTTATACGGTAAAGCCCATTATCTGTTTATTTTCTTATTTAAGTAATATATTTTAAAGTCTTATTCTTATTATTTTGCTTTGCTTTTTTTAAACATGTAGAAGCAAAAAAATTAATAAACATAATAATAATAAAATAAACAAATTTTGTATTCTGCATTGTGCGTCGAAGCAATATTATTTTTATCTATACAATAAATAAAATTTAAAAATTATAAGAAGCCCTTAATTGTTATTAATTTAGTTGTTTTTGTTGTTTTATTAAAATATTTTATTTCTACTATTTATTTAAATGTTATTATTAATTTAAATTGTTTTTGTTGTTTAATTTAAATATTTTATTTCATTCTTAGGATATTTTACAAAAGATTTATTTAAATGTTTAACGTAAAAACAACCCATTTTACAAGACTCCTTCCTAATGAATTAATTTTGTATAATAAATAAAATCATAAATCATAAAATCAGAAGTGTCAACTTCTTTATAAAAAAAGAACACGGTTAAATAGATCCTAAAACCAGAGAACCTAAAAATCGAATCATAACTTCGATCTACAATACATTTTTGTAGTTGATTATTATTCTAGGGGTGTAAATAAAATAGAAAATTTAACTTTAAACATTTGATAAAACTGGCAATCAAAAATGTATCATATTTTTTGCTACAATTTTCAACCCAAAATAGTAACTAATTAATAAATTTACCTTCCCTTCCTTGCAGTTCCCGAGCTGAGAGACCTGCATATAAAGCTGCTGCGAAAGACCCGTAAGACGGTCCACGAAAAGAGCTGGGAGTCGGCCCTCAGCAAGTTCTGTTTCGGTTACTCGGTCCAGGATGCCTGGGAGATCGAGCGCTTTGGCTACAAGAACTCCAGCTTGAAGGTCAAGCTGCGGATATTTCGCGTAAGCAAAGTTACTTAAAACACCTCATTACATAGCTCACCAATTTCTTATCCTTTAGGAACTCCTTGAGAGCCAGTTTGAGCGCAATGCCAAGTTTCGTGCCCACATACTTACGCTGAACGCGGACACTCTACGATCGGAGCCCATTGGCCGGGATCGGTTGGGCCACGCCTACTGGCTGACCCAGGACGCTGACTGCAACCTGCGCATATACCAAGAGCACCTGGACGAGGAGATCTGGCAGGTGGTGGCCACAAATAGAGACGAGTTCGTCAATCTCATTGCCAGGCTGCGTGGCAACGAGGTGGTGCTGCCCTCCAAGGACATTGGTGAGGCTGACGAGGATACAAGTAGCAGCAACAGTTGTCCAGCCAAGCCACCGCCTCCAGTGGAAAGGGAGGAGGAAGAGGATGATGATGATGATGATGAGGAGGAGGAAGAGGAGGAGAACCCAAAGCGTAAGGAGGAAGCTCCGGAAGTCGTAAAAACAGTGCCCAATCTGAAGATTAAACTTCGATCACCTGAGCAAGAGGAGCAAAAAGCCAAAAGGGTTAAGGTAATTATCATTATGATTAAGCCGTTTCTGTGGAAAAGCTAATAAGATCTTCATTTTTCTCCCTCTAACAGCCCCTGCTCATCAGTCAGGCCAAGCTGGGTGGCAGTTCGTCGCCAGCCCCGGCCAAAAAGCGTTCCATCGAGGACGTCGATAGCAGTCCCACAGCCGCATCCCAGGAGGAGCTCAAGAAGCACCGACCCACGCTGCTGGACACGAAGCGCATCAAGAAACCTAGCCGTTACGAGAGCACCAAGGATGAAAACGAAGGTGAATCCGGCGATGAAGAGGAAGAGGGCGACGAGGAAGAGGACTCAGAGCTGGATGAGGGCGAAGAGGAGGAGGACGAGGAGGATATTGACAGTGCGGCGGCTGATATTGAAGAGGATGACGACGACGACGATGAGGAGGATGAAGTCGGCGAGGCTGTCGAGGAGCCAACTATGGTGGTCCGCGGCGAGGGATCCGGACGCGAGAACGAGGCTATTCCGGACTACGATTTACTCTCCAGTAACTTTAATTACGAGGACAATCTCGAGTTTAGCGAAATCATCGAAGATCCTGTGCTCTACGTCTCCAGTCAAGGCAGTGGTGCCGATTGCCTTGTGGGCAATGGTCAGCACGAAGCTCCGGCGGAAGAAACTACCTCCACCAAGTCGGAGCCCAAGGCCACATTCTTCTTCGGCGAGCCGGGATGCCTTAAGCTAAGCCCCATGAAGCAAAACTCAAAGCCAGAGGCGAAGCGCAGCATTTTCGACAGCCTGGGCGGTGAGGAGAAGACCAACGGAGACACCCAAAACTCCAGGGAAGAGACACCACCACGTAACGGCAGCGAACTCAAGGAGATTCCATCGACAACTGCTGCTGCTGTTGCTTCCAGCGAAGAGAAACCAGACGACAAAGTGACTCACGAAACGACAATCTCAGAAAGAACAGGGAGCGAAGAACCCAAGTCACCTGCAAATAAAGATCAAGAGGAATTAAAGAACAATGTTAAGGTTAAGAATACGGAAATCTCCAATGCGACAGCAGCAAAAGAAGAGCTGGCAACGAAAAAGAATGATATACTTGTGCAAAGTAAAGCAGAAATTGATGGACAATCATCATCTAAACAGGTAAAAATGATTTAAATTAAGTTTCTCACTTGCTACATTAAGCAAAGCTTTTAAAAATCTCTTTAATTAGCTTTAAAGAGAGCTTCATGTTCATGTTTTAAACAATTTCCAGTTATTTAAATAGTAAATAATTGTATCTTTTTGTTTATTTTGCTTTAGGTAAAGGCAGAAACTGAGAGTTCTGAGGAAAAGGAAAAGGCAGAGCCCCAAGAAACCGAGACTGCAAATGGTCCACTACCAAACAAACGCAAGCTGTCCAAGGAGGACACACCTTTGGAGACCGATCTGGAGAAAGCTGAGTGTGAATCAAGCAGAAGTAGCTTAAGCAATGACAAAGTTTTGACTGCAAAAGAAGCCCAGGAAAACAAAAATGTAACTGAAGCCGAAACTAAACCGGAAACGGTAACCAGCACTGAAGAGGGTTCCACTAAGCCTGCAAACAAGACTCAAGATACAAAGTTGGTTAAGGAATCAAGCGAAGATAGTAATAAGCCAGCAACACCAGAAAAAACTGCTGACGTTGTCAAAGAAGACAGTAAAGAGAGCTTGAAGCCAGAGTCTCCAGAAAATAATACAACAACTGCGCCAGTAAATCCAGTAAATGAAGAGGTACCGTCCTCCGATCTTGCTAAATCAATTCCAAGCGGTACTAAAGCTATGACCTCCACCGAGGAAGGAAACCTAAAGAAAAATGTGCCACACGAAGGACCCAGTGCTTCCCAAGGCTTGATTATAAAGGATAATACTGATAATATAAAAGTAATGGAAAAAAGTGCCTCCAATCCAAGGCCCGATGTGAAACCTATCGAGGTTAAGCCCCCACCTGCTCCGCCGAATAGAAAGCGTCGTCTAAATGACTGCCAACCCGCTCCCAGAAATTCCACTTCCGAAAGCGAAGTGCAGGAAGAGGAGTTGCCGCAAAATCAAGACGAGGACGATGCTGCTCTAGATGACCTGGATGTGGGCGGCAAGCGCATAAAGATGCGCCCAAAAACATCCAATGTGGAAGTCAGGCGCAAAGTGGAGGCTCAGAAGACACAGATCGAGGAGACGACATCTTCAAGCGGAGAGGACGATCCGCGCAGTCGTCGCAAGATCATAGCCCCGAAAAGACACCTGGAAAAGACGACGCCTCCCAACACCAAACAGAAGCCCACTCTGGCCGAAATTATTGAAAAGAAGCTAAAGAAGACACCGGAAAAGGGACCAGAGAAGGGAGCAGCTGAGAAGGAAGCTGCGGAGCAGACTCCCGAGAAGCTAACAAAGGAAAAGACTCCTCCTCCGCCGCCGCCACCAGCCAGAGAAGTCACACCACCTGCTTCCTCCTCCAAAAAGTCGCCGGTGACGAAGCCGCTGAAGAAGAATCTACTTACGCAGCTGCGGCAGGGGGATGACAGCGAGGAGGAGGCTATTCCCAGAAAGCGAACGAACAGCGACAATGCCCTGCCAGAAGCGACTAATCCTAATGCTCCCCTTGGAGTCCCTGAAGCATCGCAGCATCGGAAGCGTCGTAGTAGTGAAGAGGCCAAGGAGGCCAGTTCCAAAGAATCCTTGCCCAATGAAACCTCTCCCTCTGCCGTCTGCGAGAAGCTGAAACGCAACAACGAACAGGACATCAAGGAGGAGGTTGAAAAGGCAGAGGAGGATCCGCTGGCATTGTCCGCAAAGGACTCGTCGCCGCCTCCAGCCAAAGAAGAAGGCTCCATCCCTGAGGGATCAGCGGCCCGTCGCTCTGGTCGCCGTGGTGGAGCCGCTGTTGTTTACTCCGAGCTACCGCAGCCCAAAAGAACGCGCGGTGGAGCCAAGGAGAAGTTACAGCCGGATGTGAAGTCAGAGTTAAAGCAGGAATCAGAAGATGATGGGGAGGAGGACGAGGAGGAAACCACTAAAGTTGCAGTCAAACCAAAGGCAGAAACGAAAAAGGAGGAGCCCAAGGCAACAACGGAAAAAGAGAAGTCATCGGATGAGGGGCAGCCAGTCAAGGAGGAACCCAAAGAGGAGCCCAAGCCCAAGGTGGGCCGGGGACGCGGTCCGCGCAAGAAGCGTGAAGTGGACACCACAAACATCATCGAAGCCACCGACTCCGAGACACCGGTGCGCCAATCCCGACGCATTGCTCAGCAGAAGATCAAGGAGGAGGCAGAGCGTCGCAAGCTTGAGGAGGTTGCTCTTCGTTCCATGAAGCAGGAACTCAAGAAAAAGAAGAAGGCCGAAAAGGAGGCTGATCCCACAGTGCTGGAGCCCTCCGGCGAGGAATCCGAGTCGGAGGCCAGTGAGGCGGCGGAAGAAGAGGCGCGCAACAAGAAGAAAAAGAAGTGCCCCGGCAAGGATGGCTGGTCATCGGACTCCGAGGAGCAGCCAGAGAGCGAGGAGGAGGAGGAGGAGCCTCCGCACTACGACACCGATCCCGGCTCACCACTCTTTCGCTCTGACCACGAATTTTCGCCAGAGTCCGAGCTGGAGGATGAGTCGCAAGTGGTGCCCATGAAGCGGGCGCGCACCGTGCGCAAGGAGAACGCCGAGGAGGAGGAAGACGATGCCGAGGAGGCGTGCCAGGAGTGCGGCAAGTCAGACCATCCCGAATGGATACTGCTCTGCGACACACCCGCCTGCAACAAGGGCTACCACTGCTCCTGTCTCTCCCCCGTGCTCTTCTACATCCCCGAGGGCGACTGGCACTGTCCGCCCTGCCAGCAGGAGCAGCTCATCACCGCTCTCGAGAGCCAGCTGCAGAAGTTCGATGCCTTGGTGGCCCAAAAGCAGCAGGAGCGACGCCTCGCCGAGGAGCAGGCTGAGCGAGATCGTCAGGATCGAGAGGCAGCCGCCAATCTGGCGGCGAATGACAATAACGCCAAGAGAAGAGACAAGGACGATGACGACGATGACGATGACGAGGAGGAGCAGGAGGTGTGCAACAAGGCTGACAAGGTAAAGCGGCGTCGCGGTGATGGACGCAGCAATCGGCGGGCAGCTAAGCGAGGCACCAGACGTCGGCGCGGTGACGAGTCCGCCTCCAGCAACGGCAAATCCGCAGGCAGTGGCTCTGGGTCCGGGTCTGGCTCGGGTTCCGGCTCGAGCAGCGACAGCAGCAGCAGCTTCTCGGACTCGGACGATGAGCCGATCTACAAGCTGCGCAAACGGCGCCAGATCAACGTGAGCTATCGCCTCAACGAGTACGACGACCTCATCAACTCGGCGCTAAAGAAGGAAATGGACGAGGTGGCCGGTGCTGGAAATCTCGGACGCGGCAAGGACATCTCCACCATCATCGAGGCGGACAAGGAGAAGGCGCGTCGCGAGGATCAGGAACCGTCGGAGCCTGCACCGCTAGCAAGTGAAGCTAACAACGATGATAATGAGAAAGAGAAGAAAAAGAAGGAGAAATCCAAATCCAGTGGCAGTGGCAGCTCGTCCTCCGACGACGAGGTCCTTCTCAAGCGCAGCAACAAGTCTAGCAAGCAGCCGCCGGCCAAAAAGAAGCCCCGCAAACTGACCACCTTGGATGTGAGCAGCGAGGAGGATCACGGCAGCGACGAGGACTTCAAGACATCCAGCTACTCGGATGAAGACACCTCACAGTCCGGTTCCGGCGACTCTGACTCCAGCCTGGAAGTATACAGACGACCCGGCAGAGGGAAGAAGCAACGGAAGGCGGCCAGAAGGGCGGCGCGCGAGAGACGCAAGGATCGAAAGTTTGTGGTCGAGGAGAGCGACGAGAGTGAGGAGGAGGTCCAGCAGCGACGGAGTACCAAGTCCAGCAAAAAGAAGAAGAAGGAGGACTCTGATTACACGGAAACCGAGACCGATGACGACGAAAATGGATCCGAGTTGTCCGAGAACGTGGACAGTGCCGATCTTTGTGACGACACGACCTCAGAGAGCGATGACGGCGCTTGGCATCCCTCCAAAAAGAAGAAGAAAGCGGCGGCAACTGCTAAGAAATCGAGTTCCTCGGCAGCAATAGCCAGGAAATCGCCCAAGTTGAAGAAACCCAGCAGCCAGCCGGCGAAGAAGGTCAAGCGGCTGGAGTACTCTGACGACGACATCAGCGAGAGCGAGCCGGAAGAGGATGAGGAGGACGACGAGGATGATGATGGTGCACCCCTATCGGGCAAGGGTTCCGGCAAGCAGCCACGCTCCCAGCCCCTCAAATCAAGCGGATCCTCGACGGCGCAGTCGGGCAAAGGCAAAGGTAAAGGCAAGGCCAAGAAGAAGAAGGCAGCGTCCTCCTCCGATGAGGAGGAGGGTGTTGCATCCGATGATCGCACCCGGACACGTGGACGTCGCTACGCCTACATCGAGGAGGGTGAGTAATAAATGAATGCGATTCTTTAGTCATGTTTTCTATCCTAATTAAATCTTTACAGACGACGACAGCTCCGATGGCGGCATTAAGCCCGGTGTCCATCGTCCCGACACCCCGCCCGAGGAGCGTCAGAAGTTCATCCAACGGCAGGAGGAGATCAAGCGTATGCTGGCCGAAAAGAATGCCGAGGGCGCCAAGCTGGCTGCCACTCCTCGGCTAACGCCCATCAAGTCAGGAGCTGGAGGAACAGGACCGGAGAAGCGCACGCCCGGCAAGGCCGCAGGTGCAGGCGGCGACTCGTTGTCCACTGTGCCACTCTCGGTAATTCGGCAGGCGAAGGTGCTGGACATCGACTACCTGCAGCGCAAGGGAGAGACTATCGGCGACCTGGACGACGTGGATGAATCGGAGCTGGACGATGCGGAGCTACCCGATGACTTGCCCGAGGACATCGGTGATGCCATTGCACGCATGGTGGAGGAGGAGGAACAGTTTAGCGCCGCTGTGGCAGCCCGAGAGCTGCCCGGAGCCGAAGAGGTGTTGCGTACCACGCCCTCCAAGTCCAAGCAAGCGAGCAGAGCTGCTCCCGAGGCCACGGTTCCGCCACCCAGTGCATCGGGCCTGCAGGAGCCGCATCGCAAGCGCTTGCCCATGCCCACCATGCACCCGCCGCTGCTCCGCCACCAGTTCCCACTGTCCGTCAGTCAAGGACATCCGCCGACCTCACTCCTGCCACCACAGCCGCCGCCACACGGGATGCATCCCATGCTGCAGCGTCATCTGTCGCAAGCGGTCCCGCCACCCCAAGCCATGCAGCTGCTGCAGAACGCCCTGTCCGCTCCGCTTGGGCAGCCATTGGGACGGGCCAATTATCCGCCACCCGGACCTCCAACATCTCAGCATCTGCCGTTAGTGATGTCCATGCCCTCAGCTGCGGCGGCGGCACATCTAATGCAATCTGCAGCCGCCTCAGGGGCAGTGCGTCCACCCGATGGCGGAGCGGCTGGGAATTCCGCACAAGACACCAAGCCACGTGGCAGACGGAAAAAGGTCACACCGCTCAGGGATCAGTTGCAGAAGCAACAAACGGCGGCAGCTGTCACGGCGGCTACATCATCATCGGTGCCACCGGCGGCGACAGTTGCAGCGGAAAAGTCAAAGGGACAACAGCCTCAGCAGCCGCTTTTTAAGCCGCACGAGGATGGCAGCACTAGTGCTCCTCCCGGAGCACCCAACGCCTCGCAGGCCTCTGTGATCACCCGGATGCCGGCCCACCTGCCTCTGCCCCATGGTCGTGGGCACGGACAGCACGGTCACGGTCCGCCCGCCGGCATGTATCCCAGCAGCGCGGAGCTGGCCCGCTTCTATAGCCAAGTAGCTGGCCAGCCGCCACCTGTCTCCGCTGCCTCTGCTGGATCCCGCTCGCCCTCGTCATCGCCTGGACCGCCGCGTCACCTTCTACGCCCACAACTGCCGCCTGGTCTACCGCCACCACACTCAGCCCTACGCCCCACCTACGGACCCCCGCCACCGCTGCGGGGATCCGGCCCGCCCACATCCACGGCCAGCGGTGGAGGAGCGCCGAACACACGTCCACCGTACCTTCATGGTGCGGAGCACCACGGCGGGCCACCCATGGGGGGAGCCTATGGCTCCGGACCGCCGCCAGCACGTCATGCATCACCCCATTTAAATCCGTATCGGTAAGTTAGCAAAGATCTGTGTAGCATGGAAATTCGATTTACCTGTGATGATTCTTGCAGAGCGCCTCCTATTTACGGCAATCCAAACTATCCGCCTCGTGTGGGAGGAGGACCGCCAGGTGGACCACCAGGACCTGGCAATATGCGACCGGGATCGGTGGACTTTGCGGCTGGAGCACGTAAGTGACTTTATTGTTATGAGATTGTGATAAGTCGGGAATTTTATATGTCCTCTACATGCAGATATCAAAGAAAAAAGTCTGATATCTATGAAATATATCGAAAAATATCGCTCTCAATATCATATCGAACTTTTCATAATTTTTGATATATCGAATTTTTTAATTTTAGTTTTAAATCATCAATGTTATCGAAAATTTTGTAAAAATATCGATTTACTTTCGATTAAATTACTGATTACATTGGAAAGATATTTATCTCACCGTTAAATTTTAGCGTCTAATATCAATAAGTTATCGATATATCTGTATTTTCGACCATTTATCGGAAACTTTCGATATACATAATCAATATATATGTTAAGTATTTAAATCTGTTCAATATATAATCCTGTTTCTTCCTGTAATCTTCCAGGCGGATATCCTCCTTATGGCTACTATCCCCCGCCGCCACCACTGACCACGCCACCGCCTTCCCAAGCACCGCCCAACTCAGTGATTGTTAGTGTACCGCCACTGGTGACGCCCACCAATCACTCGGTGTCCGCTTTGACCCGCGCAGGCAAAGCTCCTCCGCCGTCAGGACCTCCGCCACAGAGTGCACCAGCTATGCCACCGGCAGCGCCAGCACCCACAGCACCTTTAATCACCGACAAACCAACAGCTGCAGCGGCTTCCGTGATAACAAGCAAGAAGCTAACCACCTTGGGAGCCTATCCCATTAGCAAATCCCCGCCAGCTGTGGGGGGCGAGGGATCAAGGGCAGCAGGAGCCACCAATTCACCGGCGACCATTGCCGAAGATGACTCGGGATCGGCACATGACACAACCGCAGCGCCAGCTGCCACGAGTGGCACGGCCGTGGGTGAATTTAGTGGCTTGGTGAGCTACTTTAGTTCGCAGCAGGACGACTATGACACATAACAAACGCCGGCTGGCGCCTAAAGGATGAAAAATGTATATATATGTAGTAGCTGATATCTGTAAGTAGGGACTAAAGAGTACTGTAAGTGTGTAAGTGTGGAGGCAATGCGTAATCGATGGACAATTTACAAATATCGGTGGAAACCAGCAGCTAAAGTTGTCCAAAGATTGCATTGTCTTCTATGAGGCGGAGCTTAATATCCTGCTTTAGGCCACTTATCGGAAATTTACTCCCGCAAAGCAATTTAGATGGAAAATCTGTTTCGAGACCTTTGTTTAGTTTGAAGCAAGTAGAATATAATCTAATGAGCTGATTTTATTGTTTTGTGTTGTATAAAAATTTCGTTTGACCAACGGCACTTTCCACATTAAATAATTTATTTATTTACCTATCCCCATAACTATTTTTGTGCTCTTAGAGTTCTTAGCTAAAGCGAAAACATCAACTACGTCTAGTATTCTAATTTTAGATGTATATTTTATGGGAGTTGTAGCGAGAGACGCATAAGTAATCTATGATACATACCATTAACGAGTACTAAACTATAAAACACTGAGTAAACGAATAATAAATACATAAACATAATGAAATGTACACTAACTTTAGTTCGTGTAATAAACCCCCAACTAAGCAATTGGAATATGAGCATGCAGGGCATATTGCAACAAGTTAAACCTACCTAAAAACCATTATAACATAATGCAAATGGTATACTAAGATCAAAGATGGGCAAAACACACATATATATATATATATTGATAATAAAAATATTTATCATTAGTTGCAAATATTACAAATTCATTGTGTTTTATTACATATACTTTTGCCACTTTTCTGCCTGGTCAACTGGTAATATTGTGGATTTAAGAGGTTTATTAAAGAGATTTGAAATCGAAATTTTTGCAATGTATATATTTAGGATTTAGACTATTTGACTTTGATTTTCAAGAAAAGAAATCAGGAACAGAACACATATGAATATCTTAAATGGTTCTTCTTTATTTTAATTATATCATTCGTTTTTCCACATCCATTTAACAAGCAAGCAATAATCTCAAAAAATAAAATAAAAAAAAAGTAAAAGAGTAAAAAGTAAAAAAGTAAAAGAAAGTAAGTTATAGCTCGAGTGCTTCCATCAATTGTTTGTTTATAATTCGTAAATTATAATTTCATTAACAACTAACTCCTAATTAGGCAAAATAAAAGAAGTTAAATAAATTCAAGCTTAGCATAGAAAGATTAAATAAATAAAAGTTGATATCCGCTCCTCTTTGGTGCCTGTGTCAGGTGAAGGTTATAAGAAAGTTGAGTTTAAAATTCGCAACCCAAATGTTTGCCAAAAAAAGTGAAAACTACTTATGAAAATGTCAACAGCAGTTGGCAATTTGCTTATATGCTTGAATAGTTTCATTTGCATAAGATTTAATGATAGGCATTAGCATAACGATTATTCAGATCAGATGCTCAGGTGAGTTGCTGAGTTTAACAACAAATTAATTGATAAAACACTAATTTTATTGCAATAATAATAAATGCTATCAAGATGCTAATTAGCTTCTTCTTCTAAGTTTAATATGATTATAATTACATCAGAGTTAAATATAGTTTATTGATTTGAAACAGAAACATTCAAACTATTCAATAGTCTGATTGCTATTTTAACCTTACTTAATTGTTAGTTCATTGACAACTTTACTTTAGTGATGATCGATAAGTTGGATTGCAAATAGTCAGTGTGCAGTAAACGCTAAGTGCTAAATAATACCCAATTCATTGCCAAATAGTAAATGCAGTAAACGAATTCAGTGTGCTAAACGAATTCCAATTCATTGCGAAATTTTAGTAGATAGCATCTAAAGATAGCTGTGACCTTCACAAAAATTCCCAACTGCAACTTACCATTTAACAAACTTATAAAAAATATTTTTTTGTATAGTTGTTTTGATCAGAAAACTGCAATTCAGTTTAATAAAAACAATTTCTTTTAATCTATATCACAAAACGAGTCGATCTGCACAAGTCTGACAGTTTACTACAAGTATTAACTACTTTTTTTAGATTCAAAAACGATCAGAAACGAAACGCTGGTCGCTTATTTTAAAACAGTGAAATTTCGTTAGCTAAAATACTGATTGATTGCTATAGAACATATTTTTGTCTGAGCAAGTTTAATGTAATTTTTAGAAAAGGTAAAAAAAAGACTAGAACTGTTCATAAAGGGTAATTTAATAAAGGGTAATACATCGTGAGCTCCAAGATTGACAGCAGTATCCGGCTCGAAGGACCAATGTGTGTAGGGAACTAGGAGAAAATATAGGCCTTTAGCTTAACCAAAAGGTAAATTTCTGAGACGAATCCTGGCCATCAATGAGCCACTCGGAATTGACAGATCGTCACACTTTTGTTAATTAGTGTATTACTAATAACATTTCTAAGTTAGTTTATAAATATTTTGCTACAGTTTAGTTGTACTTTAGATCCATTGGAATTATAACTAATATCTTTAAACAGCTAAGATAGTTACTTATGACTTAGTTTCTTATTTTTAAACTGCTGGTAAAAAAATGAGAATTTCTGGTAAAATATTTACTTACCATTTGAGTTCGATATGTTTATTGACTTTGATTAATAATGAACATACTGATTATTTCTCATAATATCACATAAGTCTGCCTTTATAGAACTGCAAGAGTAATCATTATTCGACTGTTTTTCTTATTTTTTGACCAAATTCCCAGAAAAATATTAAAACCCATTGAACTTGAGGACTTGAAGATCTCTCAGCCGATCTTCAGATGGCCAAGTTGAAAGATTTCTCGCCTGTGCCTACTCACAAGATATATGTACATATACATATGTATGGATGAGTGTGCTCTGAATGGACCCTCTTGGCAAATGGTTGGCCAACGCTGTATTATGGCCCACACCTGAGGTCACCTTTGTATAATCTGCCTGCCGAGTTGGACCAATTTTTTGGCCAACTGTTATGCGAATTCGCCAATGTCGCTCTTTCACCCGACTTTATGGCGCTGCATTTAAATATCTAAAGGCAGACGCCGGGATCGGATCGCGCAACACCGCGATCCACTTGCAATTAACAGCCTCTTGTTTTGTTTACATTTTAATAATTTTTTTATGTTTATTTATTAGCTAAAATCTCAACGGGAACTTTGCGTAACAACAAATATTCAACAACAATGGGCGCGGTGGTGTCCACTTGTTAATTTAACAAGCCGTCCTCGCGCCAAATGGCAGTGGCTCTCCCTGGGGCTTCACCTTCTGCTGGCCTGTCCCACTTAGAAGCGGAAGCGCTTGGCGGGCACATTGTACTGGTAGCCGGACTCCACGGGTGCTGGGGCTGGAGCAGAGTACACCGGAGCGGGTGCAGGAGCAGAGTAAACTGGAGCGGGGGCGGGAGCAGAGTAGACTGGAGCCGGAGCAGGGGCTGGGATGTCGTGGACAGGGGGCAGGTACTCAGGAGCTGGGGCGGGAGCAGAGTAGACTGGAGCGGGAGCAGGAGCAGGAGCAGAGTAGACTGGAGCGGGAGCAGGAGCAGAGTAAACTGGAGCGGGAGCGGGAGCAGAGTAGACTGGTGCTGGTGCTGGGGCAGGGATATCCTGGACAGGGGGCAGGTACTCAGGAGCTGGGGCAGGCGCGGAGTAAACTGGAGCAGGAGCGGGAGCAGAGTAAACTGGAGCTGGGGCAGGAGCAGGAGCAGAGTAGACTGGAGCGGGAGCGGGAGCAGAGTAGACTGGAGCTGGTGCTGGGGCAGGGATGTCCTGGACAGGGGGCAGGTACTCGTTAGCTGGGGCAGGAGCTGGCGCGGAGTAAACTGGAGCTGGTGCTGGGGCAGAGTAAACTGGAGCTGGAGCAGGAGCAGGAGCAGAGTAAACTGGAGCGGGAGCAGGAGCAGAGTAAACTGGAGCTGGTGCTGGGGCAGGGATGTCCTGAACAGGGGGCAGGTACTCAGGAGCCGGAGCAGGCGCAGAGTACACAGGAGCCGGGGCAGGAGCAGAGTACACAGGAGCCGGAGCAGGAGCGGAGTACACTGGAGCTGGGGCAGGAGCGGAGTAAACCGGAGCTGGTGCCGACGGGATATTGAAGGTCGGCGTGGGCTTGTTGTAGTTGTAACCACTGCCGCCCAGGTTGAGGTGGGACACATCGGCGGAGGCCACGGCGATGGCGCACACAGCGAAGACGAAGAGTTTCTGAAAGGCGGAGACGGAGATCTCGATTAGCGAACGGGAACGGGATGCGGCGAGACAGGCGAAGGTGAGCCGGACGGACGGTCGAGGTCGTCGGCTATCTTGATCGATGTGCCGCCGGGTCGAGCTGAGAACCGAGCTTTCACAGGTACAGGTACAGGTACAGGTACAGGTACAGGTACTCACCATTGTTGTTGATTTGTTGGCGCTGGGCTACGAAGTTCGTTGGATTTGCTTTGGCAAGCTCTGGTCGCAAGACGCTGAAGCTGAATGATGACCAACAGCAGATGGGAAGGCACTTTTATACCAAAAGCCGGGTTCAGTCTTCGGTCTGGTCTGCAACCAGCAACCAGCTGGGTCTTTGCCGAGGGTCTTCTGCTTCTGCCTGTCAAAGTTAAGGCAGGCGGTTATGAGAAGAGCACATTAACCCTGCCATAGTCGGGGAGTTGGTGGATAGCCTCAGGTCTCACTACTCATAATCAATTTAGATTTAATGAGAATATGGATGATTTGGTGATGAATTATACTATAAGAGTGTCCAATTAAATAAAAGTAATTACTTTTATTTAAAGGTATTCAAATAATAACAGAGAGCTGTTAAATACCCAATTGTGCTGTAAAGCGCAATGAGGCACAAAGCACTTTCCCTTTCCTTAGTTTATTTTGATAAAAGTCCCTTATAAAAACATTCGGTTTTCCAAAGGGTCAATATGTAACTTTAACAGAAACTGTCAACATTTTTTCTGCTCGGTAAAATAACAGCTTTTTTTAGAAAATTATTTTAAGAAAGGAAAATAATGCCTTTCCTTTCTTAAAATGATTTTCTAAAAAAAAACAGTTTAGAGTTTTTGTTTGCGCTTTGCTGCACAATCCGATGCTTAACAGCACTCTGTTATTCTTTATCGATCAGATAAATTAAAGGAGCCTATTATTATTTCTACACAGATAATAAATAAATAAAATCTTCTTTCAAGATTTAGTGCATTCTTCAATTAAAATCTTAATAAAATACCAAAAATCGTAATAAAAGACTAAAAATTCTAGAAATACAAGTTATGAAGGTTAATTTAAACACAAAAAAGCTTAAAAAAAGAAACAAAAAATCTAAAAAGAAGACCAAAATAAGCTTCCCCTACTTTCGTAACCAAAAGTCATGAAAAATTACCAAAATTTTTGGACTTTTTTATCAGTGTAGTATTAACATTTCTTGATCCAAACTTTAACAGTGACTTTAATAAAGGGTATAAAAACAATTGTGAATTTATAATATCAATATTAGTAATTTTATTATTTAATAAATAATAAGTTAAATTCAAATATAAGTGGATAATGGAAGTTGACGTAGTTATTTCCATTTAAAATCGCTTTTAGGGTTGCCACAGAAATCGCAATCAATTTCAAATCAATAAATTATAAATTTAATGTACATTTTATGGTTTAGCATTAAGTAGGTATCAAAATCAATCAGTTTAAAATAACTCCCCGATTAAACTCTGCCTCACTAACCCCTTTGACCCACCGAGGGGTTAAAGCCGGCGCTCTCACCTTCTCACCTGGCGTGTGCGCCTGCGTGGCCGCTTACCGCTTACCGCTCACCGAGCGTTGCTATCGGAAGATTTGGATGGGTTTTGCAATGTCAATAGGGCAGCGGCACGGCTGCCGAGCGGATGGGCACGGGACACGCCAACACGCATTTGCATTTACATTTATTCGGAAGCGGGGGCAGCAGCTGTCCGGCGGCCACTGGACACACACACCGCTCTAAGGGCCGTGGGCTAAGGTCAGGGGTCAGTCAGTTGATCGAGGCACTTCTCACATATTCGGTTGGCTTGAGGAAATTCGTCTTGTTTGACTATTAGCCGGTGCTAATGGCCAAACTACACGCTCGGCCAAGCGCAGCTTGTCCGGCTCAAGGATGCCCGGCTGCGGCTCAGCCTCAGTGAACTTGTAACTAATGAAAACGAAATGAAAAAGCCAAACAGAGAGACTTAATTAATTTGAATATTATTTAGGGTCCGGCCCCGTGTAAAGCCCCCCCGAAGCTGAGCATATAATTGTGGTCCTAAGGGCCACACTTAACTGCCAATATATATTTTTGTGGGGTTTTGTCTGGGCTTTTGCCATCTATTTTTGCTCAATCATGAGGTGGCACTTTTCCTGCTCGTCAACACCTTGTTTAGGTATTGTATCGATGTCACTATGAACTGAGAAGAAAAATGTATAAGTTGTGAATTTAAATAAATCAGAAAAGGTAAAAATATCAACACTAAATAATATATAAAAATACACAGAATAAATATAAATATTATATAATATAAAGAAAAGGGTATAGTTTGTAAATTTTAATAAATCAGGGAAGGTAAAAAATATCACTAAATAATATATAATAATATAAAAATATAAAGAATAAATAAAAATATTATATAATATAAAGAAAAAAGTATAATTTGTGAATTTAAATAAATCAGAGCAAGTAAAAAATCAATACTAAATAAAATATAATATAAAAAAAATTAAGAATAAATATAAAAATTATATAATATAAAGAAAAAGGTATTATTTGTAAATTTAAATAAATCAGAGAAGGTAAAAAATATCACTAAATTATATATTATAATGCTAAACACACATCAAATCACACATAGTCATTGATCAAAATAATTAAAGAAGATTAATTTTGTGATTATTTATATATGTTCATTCACAAATATATAAAACAAATCATTATAAAAAATAACTTGCATATTTATTAATCGATTGTATCCATTGAATTGAAGTATTTATCATTTATAATTAACAAAAATCAAATAATAGAATACTAATTCGCATTTTAATATGCTTTAAAATCGATTGTCAGATTTTCGAAATATCATTTTGATGTGTCACATATTTTTTTGTTGTGTATCCGACCTTGCCGAGCAGCAGCAGCGACAATGTGTCTGCGCTTTGTTTATTGTTGTTTAAAAAGCTAATCGAAGCCCCTGCATATTGGTTAATTTTTAATGCATAAATGCAGCAGCTAAAAGCATATCTTGCTCTAAACGAAATCAATTCATAAGGTGTCGCGAATTTGCTTAGCCTACTTTGTATCGTATCGAATATCATCTGCAAACTTTCAGATACAAATATATAAATTATTTGATTTTTTTTTTAGCAAAAACCAGAGACAGATGGCCGGCACAAGAGGCGTAATCCGTTTTAATTATGCCATTTAAGGGGTTCACAAACACAGCAACAACCAGCATCGAACATGGCTTGCATAAAAATGTATTTTCTTGGTTACCTTTTGCCCCCAGGTCTCACTTAATTAACCAATTAGCTAAGCATATTCAATGAAACAGAAAAATACAACCAATAATATAACCAATTTCATTGGCTGTACGCCCAGAATGCTTTTGTTAATCTTTAAGGATGATTAAAATGATAAAATTAACATATGGATTGCAGGCTTTGCACATTTGCATATATGCGCCATTTATCATCTCAAATGTGTTTCCCAATAAATAATGTAAAACCGGCGGCCAAGCCAATATGTTTGACTTTAATTAGCCAGTCGGTTTGCTTACCACAAAAACGGCGATCAAGCTTAAACGGCAAAGCTTTTGGCCATTTGAAGCGAGCTTTTCCCAGCCGGGTTATTAATGTCTTTATTTGTGATGCTATTTGGCAGCAATGAAAACTAAATGATTGACTTTAAAAGGTCTGACCCACTTGAGTTATTTCCGGAACATAAAGATAATTAAATTTTGTGTAAAGTTAAAAATAGAAAAATTGTTTAATAGGTTGTTCCAAAATAGACAAACAATAATTATATAATAAGAAGTCATAAGCAGGCTTTAAATTTGAGTAAGAAATATGAATCATTTATAAATAATGCCTGGTTAAATGGGAACTATTAAAGCATTTCTTTAAATATGTACAATTAACGAGGATAGCGCATTTCACTAAATAAATAAATTTCATATTTTCAATTTAACGGAAATTTGTTCAAAAAATGCGAATTTCTAGCGAAGTTCGGAACCATGGCTTGATGTTGCGATAAAAGCGCCACCTGTGAGACATCGTGTTAATTAGTCTCACGAGCTGAGTGACCAGAGTTGCCAGACTTTTGAGTCTCGAGCCCGGGCGTTGCCAGACAAGACCACATATAACCGTAGATCTGGGCACACTAAATCGCTCAGCAACCAATGCTGCCCATTTAACAGAGTTCAGCATCCAGTGCTGCCCATTTAACAGAGTTCAGCATCCAGTGCTGCCCATTTAACAGCGTTCAGCATCCAGTGCTGCCCATTTAACAGCGTTCAGCATCCAGTGCTGCCCATTTAACAGCGAGAGTCCTTTCGGATTCCTTTTCCACCCTGCTTCTCCAAAACTCCGACAACAGATTATAAATTTCATTTAAAGTGAATAAATGAAACTAATCGATCTTTCCCAAATATTTTAAAGTTTTATTTCCATTCCATATAAAGTTTGATAAATTAATTCTGTCTGTGCTGAAAAAAAGTTGAATTCTCAACACTAATGCAGGGTTGGTCTTAGTTTGTAGCCCTGGCCCAGAGCGGATTATTCAGTTGGAACTAGCTCTGAGCTGATTGTTCAGTTGAAAATAACACCAGAAAAAACCACCAGATATAGCGGGAAAATAGCTAAACTGGGGGCGCTCTCGCTCTCTCGTGCTCTCGAGAGAGTCCTTTCGGATTCCTTTTCCACCCTGCTTCTCCAAAACTCTGACAACAGTATGTTAAGTTGTTCCTTTTCCTAACATCTTCTCCAAAACTCTGACAACAGTATGTTAGCCTCATTCTGTTAATTTCACATTAAAATGTAAAGAGAATGTAGAGAGAAGAGAGAATTCGACCAAAGTGTAGAATGTAGAGTAGAGAAAAAACCACCGATAACCGATATAACGTATAACGGGGAAATCGCTAAATTGGCAACGCTGCGTATAAACTATATATATAAACAATTCAAAATTTCACGTACAACGCGGCGGATGATTGTTGCTCACAGCCGGTACACAATACGATTTATTTCGAGTTTTGAACAGTGTAACGTGGGATATCTGAAAAGAAACAAGAATAAAAACAAACCAAACTAGCTATCGTCATAAATAATAAATAAAAGGCAACGGAAAAAATCCCACGAGATTACTGATTGATTTTGTAAACAAATGTTTGTTGTGGTCAATCAATCGTAATTAACAACAAAGCAAGTGTTGCGCTGAGAGCGTATAATGAGTGAAAAGAGTGGTCAAAGGCCGCGGGGTCGGCGACAATTTCGGTGCAATTAAGGCTGTGCATAATAAAAACAAAATCCGAATTTCGAAACCTTTTCCCAGTCAGCAAAATCGGGAGAGCAACGTCAAAATTTTCGTGTCACGCCATCTCGCTCGCACCGCAAAGGTCGTTCGTTGCTGCCAGCGTTGGTGTGTGGGGGCATGTGTGTGTGTGTGTGAGTGAGGGGAATATGGAAGAATATATGCAAAATGAAAAGCATAAAGGCATAAATTAAATGAAATCTGCATGTGAAAAGCGAACCAAAGCCAATGTTAATTCCCGTGCAAGGCAAAAGAATAACGAATGACGAGAGCGCGCAATAAGATAAAATTGAAGGTTATTCCCTGTGCGTGTGTGTACGCGCGAGTGCGAGTGTGTGAGTACTCCATTGTAAACAAAAAAGCAAGTGTTGAGCGAGGGAGAGAACGAGAGAGTGGGAGAGCAGAGCGGAAGAGCGCACTGTGCTGGAGAGAGGGAGCGCACGCTCGTTCTCTGGCTCGCTCGCTCGCACGAAGAAAGCAGAGCACAAAGCGACGCTGAAAATGTCAATAAACTCTGCAAAAGGTGAGGAAAAACGCAACAAGAGCGCCGCTGTCGTGTAAAATAAAACCCAAGCGGCTCGGCTCGGCTCTCGAAGAAAGCAGAAAGGCAAGTGCAAAACAGAACACGGTGCGTGTGTGTGCGAGGTGAGCTGGTGTGCGAGGGTGTCGGTTCTGATTGGACTGTATGTGCAGAAGAGTTTTTTCTGGTTTCGCTTTGCCTGCAACAGCAGCTTCCGCGTTTGCAGCTCCAACAAGTTTCGTCGTCGTTCCTTTCGCGGCTGCACTTTGTTTTTTTATTTTTATATTGTCCATTCTCGCTGCCGCGTCCGTTGCCGTTCTTAACCCATACAAGTGCGCCTGCACACGGTTTCGGGATGATGAGTAATTTACCGTTATTAATTCACAGGTGAAAAATTTCAAGTGCAATAATTTCCCCATTTCGCCATCGTCCCCACGCGAAAGGCTAAGGAGAGTCAAAGTCAAACACTGATTGACATGCAGAGCCAGCAAATTTCCGCAATAAAAAATGTGACAAACTAGACAAAAATAAAACAAAAACCAACCAACTACTAAAATTCCAACTGGAACTTCAAACTAAAGTTTTTTCAACGACGAAAACTAATATTTAGGGAAAACCATCAAACTCTTATTAGACTGAATGTAACGACTATTGGACTACCGTGATTTAATTTTGAAATGGTGAGTTTTATTGCTTTAAATTTAATATAAATTATTTATTTGCAAGTCAGCTAATTTCTTAGCCGAAATATGCAAAGAATGTGGTCGCATTATAAATTATTTTTATTGTTTTATGTTTTAATGGTTATTTTCTTCCAAAGAAATTTGCATAATTTTGTCAAATTCAATATAATTTTAGAATTATATTTATTTTATGCTTGATGATGACGAAAAGTATACTTGACTTAGAATATTTGTATTCCAGCAAAACACTTGCGAAATTAATTTAAAAGTATTCGGATTCCGTGTGTTTTAATTATTTAATGTTTCTAAATTAGATTTTAAAAAATTCGTTTCGAATAAACTACAATAATTAAATACAATAAAAATCCTCCCAAGGCTTTTCTCTCTTTAAATTCTTTTAGGAAATAAGTTCTAACACTCTTTCCAAAAATGACCATCGATCATAGCTACATATACGAATCTACTATATTATTTTGTATCTCAGCAAGTAGCTCTCCATTCAAGAGAAGGAAATCTCCCACCAGCGGTCACACTTGAGGCCTTGCTCCCCAAAAGCTCACGGCACTCACAACGAAAAAGGCCTTTCGAGCCCCTGAAATCAAAACAATTTAATTAACGCCCCAATCTGTGGCACACGGAGGAGGAAGAGGCAGTTATAAAAAGGGGAACGAGAGGGGGAAGTGACTGGCCGAGCGGGCCACTTCAATTCATAAGCAGTGAAATGTAACGGCGCCGCTGGTCACTTGAACTACTTTCATATGGCGGGGGCTCGAGTTCGGAGCCCCAACTAGAGGCTGAGTCACCCGCTTGGAGTGCAATTGCAGCGAACGGTTCGAAGAGAAACGGATCGGAGAGAACCAAAAATGCACTGAAAGAAAGTCAAAATACAATTTAGGCAACAAAAATCAAGAGGAATTCCATTTGTTAATCTAGAATAAGTCGCCGTTGTAGTGTTGTCATAATGGGGTTTTTATTCTAAGAAGTAAAATCATGATAAACTGGTAAATAATATTTATAATAATAAATTTATAGAAAGAAATTCTTCAACATAAAATTTGGTTCAGATAAATATTAATTTGTTTAAAAAATATATTCCAAAAACCTATAAAAAGGAATTTATAGAAATAAATTCTTCATCATAAATTTTGGTTCAGATAAATAATACCCCAAAAATCTATAAAAAGAAATTTATAACAAGAAATTCTTCACCATAAATTTTGGTTCAGATAAATATTAATTTGTTTAAAAAATATCCTCCAAAAACCTCTGTAAATTATTATTTTTAATCGATTTGGATTTAAGCTGATTTGGATTTGGATTTTTAGAAATTCTTCACCATAAATTTTGGTTCAGAAAAATATTAATTTGCTTAAAAAAATATTATCCAAAAAACCTCTTTAGATTTAGATTTTAGGTGAAATTTTTTCCCCAAGTGCATGCCACCGGAAATCGTTTCGACAACGACTTTGGCTACAATGAATCGGGCCCAAGAAAAAGGAGAGCAGAACAGGGCTCGATCAGGGAGTGTTTCTAGGGAGGCAGAGGAGGCAGAGAGGCAGGCAAGTCTCTTAACAATATGGCCCAGGCACGTTTTGAACTCTACCACACATTTCTTCTGACGAGTCTCAGCTCTTTCTGCTTTCGCGTGTGGCTTGACCCAGAAAAATCGAAGACTCGCCAGAGACAGAGTCTCTTGCCCCGTAGGTGCTGCTGCCAATTCTACTGATGAGGTCTGAGCTTGGTCTTGGGAGTGAGACTGAGTTCGGGCTTTCGAGGAGCTGCAGAAGAAGCGCTTGTCTCATAAAACATTTTAAATGTTGGGCTCATTATTATTTTGACTACGTCGGCTTGCGGTTTTTGTGTTTATTGGCTGCAGTCGTCTTACCTTCTTTTCATTTTGTAAACTGGGTTTATGTGCGGTCCTCCAGCCAGCTTTGGAGTTGGAGTTCCTCTTCCCGCTTCTTTCTGAAGGTTAACCGCGAGTTTTGTAAGTTGATTGGCTGCGGCGGCTGCGTCTGGTCTTGTTTATGTTCTTGAACTCTTTTTAAGTGTTTGCGGGCTCAAATGTTAATTTACAGCTTTTGTTGTCATAATTCAGGCTAAAGGCAGGTGTGGAGGGGTGGGACGGATCGACAGATTGGGATTCTTATGTGGCGGTGATGCGGTTTTCGAGGCGTGCAACTAATTTATGCGTATTTGTAATCGACAATAATCATAATGCATGCCTTTTGGCTTTATAAAACTTTGTAAAGGTTTTTACAAGTATAAAAGGGGTACTACAGAAAAACAATAAGTTTTTAAAATCCCTTAAAAAATATCTATAAAAGTATGCAATTAAATATGTGGTTCATTAAATTCAAAGTAAATACAATATTATAAGGTTTTATCATTTTGTAGCAAAGTTTTTAGACATTTATTTAAACGAATTTCAACCCCTTTATGATTTCTATAATATCCCTGTATATTCTATATGGGATTTTATATCAGTATAGCATAAAAAATGTTATTCACACTAATTTAGTTACCTTTCCCACTAAAATCTTGCCGAATACAACAATCTAAAATGCTTGTTTTTCTCCTCTATAATTTCCAAAATGTCATCACTGATATAAAAAGAGAAAAAATATAGCAAACTATTATTTTAATATTTGGATACTCATTCCTAGGCTATAAGACCCATCGCTATGGAGATTATAATTTGTCTGGCCATATCTCTTGTCGATCTTGAACTGCCACAACAACGGCGGCAACAACGACTCAACTATTTTTCGTTCGTACGTCAGTTGGGTGCCAGGCAGGCCAGCTGTTAACCGGTTCTCGGTTATGTCTTGGGGCGTTCCAACTGCCATCGATCGCCCCACTCGCCGCCCCCACTTGCAGTACATAAATCGTTACAAGCTTCAATAGCTTCGACATCCGCCTACCGCTACCCCCTTGCACCCCTCCCTGGCTTTGACTCTGACTGCTAATTAGCAGTTAACAATTGCAACATTGACCTCCTCACCATAATTCTTGGCTTCTTCTGGCTTAGCACACAGAGAGGAGAAGACTTTCTGCTTTGTCCCATTGTCTGGGGCGGGAGATCAAACTATAAGATACAATAACATGGCAGCAGGTTTACCTTGTTGTAACCTCGCCAAAAAACCTACTAAAGGAGAAGGAGAAGCTGAAATTGTGGAAAGAAAAGAAGCCATCTTTTGTAACCTTTTTATGATTCTTAAGTATACTTTTTAGAAATAGTATACAGTTATGAAGCTAGTTATTACATGTATCTAATGCCTTAATACATATTTAAATTAAATTAGATTTTATTGAATATTAAAGCAAAGATAGTCAAACCTTTATCTTAGGAATCCATTTTCCAGCGTTTACAGAAGCTCCTTCAACTTGTAAATCTTTGAACTGGGATTGAGCTTTAAGCAGTTTTATATAAATTGCAAATATATATATATTTTTTATTCTGTAAGTTTTTATTTAAATTTTCCATTCAAATGACTGACTAACTAACTAAGTTATGATCTTAGAATATAAATTTTGTATCTCAAGCTCTATAAGAGTATTTAAAACTTCGAAACTACATATTTGTTAATTCTTTCCTGTTTTTGGCCAGTTGCAGTTGCAGTTTTGCCTGTCGCTGTCTTTGCCGTCTCGCTGTTGTTGTGCCATTTTGTTTGATTTTTGCAACTGGCAACTTTACCAATTGCAATAACTGTGCAGTTGCTGGTTGTTCGGTTGCCGTTGTATGTTGCCAGTTGCCAGTTGCCGTTGCCACTTTTTGTTTTTGTCTATACGTGTCTATATAAACATGATCGCTTTGGCCAATATCTTGGCTCGGTTCGGCTAAGCTCGGCTCGGCTAGGTGACGCGGGGCCACAGTAAAAGACGAAAAACATGTTACCCAAATGTTGCTGCTGCTGCTGCTGTTGGGTGCTCGTTGCACCAACTTACTGCAGCACTGCTGTGTTGCCTGATGGTTGTGCAACAATGGAAGGCATTTTTGGACTGCAGTTGAACTTTTGTGTGCAGACAAAAAAGGAACGTATGAATGTGTGTGCCCCGGTAGTCGGTCTAAAATGATTAATAAATCAGATTAAATATAAAGCTGGCTTCATTTCCTTAATAAAGGTCTTAAAGTCATGTATATTAGATAGTTTTTAATTAAAACAGAAAACTAAATATTAAATTTAATCTGTAAAATTACTGTCTAATCTTTCAATATAGTTATTTTTCATCGCTATCATCACTTTTTAGATCAGCGCACATTAATAATAACTCTGTGAATGCCAACGACCCATCAACAGACTCGGCCCTTGTGTCAGTCAGTCAGTCAATTAACGAGAAAACCAACTCAGAGTTAACAGAATCTGGAGAATAAATGAATTTTCATGTTTATTTATTTATAACACTGAAGGTCAGCTAATAAATCCCCGAGAGCACTGCCCAAGGAGCTCCACAAACCATCAGGGTACAAGCTGAAGTCGAAATTTATGACCATTAGCCATTAATGCATTATGCAAAGAAGAAAGAATAACTTGATGAATAAGAAGAAGCTACGGATGGTGGGATCATGCTCCGTTCGGCTCTTCTTGGGTTCGGCAACGAGAAATCGATAAAAATCTCATCAAATTAAAGCAAAACGATAAAAATTGATTGGCGCATGGCTCCAGACAAACGCCGTACAAGACCCCTATTGCTGCGGCCTCATCGTTAGCTTCGATCGAGAGGTACAATCTCTATAGGTTTCTCAATCGAAAGCTGCCTTCAGAAAACCTATTCTAATGCGACGCAAAGGCTGACAGCGATCCAACTCCGGGGCTCCACAATTCCTCTGCCGTTTTTTTTTGCTTTGCGAACTGCCTTCGTCCGATGACTAATCACTCGAAAATTGCCGCCATCGTCTGGGGTCTGAGGTCTGAGATTGAGACTGTGGCTCCAGTTTGTTTGGATAATTTGATTTGTGTGCCATGACCAGGAGTATTGTATGCTTATAAAGAGAAGCAACAAATATATTTAATTTTTTTCAATTAATAGAGAAGAATAGCTGCTTTAATAATTAAAAGAATATCTTGTTTACCTAAGAAAGATTCAGTGAATTTAGGTAACTCAAAGCCTAAAACTAAATTAAATCCAAGAGTACGATGAGAAAGGTTTTGTATAAGACTTTACTAACTTCAAAAAATTATTATAAATTTCCTTTTTTAAATATTTGATTTTAAAAAGAACTGTTTTAAAGTAAAGGTTTACGTAGGTCTTATATATTATTATCAAAACTGTTGTATATATTTCCTTGCTGACGCTTTACTCTGTCCTCGTTTGTGCTCGCCTTCAGTTTGGTCCTCTTTTGCTCTTTTGCTTGATTGGTTCCACTCATTCTACCCGTTCCACCTTCGCTCCCCCGCCAGAAGAAACGTGTTCTTCCTGCTTCAGGTTTCTTTGGCTCAACTCGGTTCGATTCTACGCTTTCAAGAGCTCGTTTCGCCTTTGAGCCAGACTGTTGGAATAAAGCTCCTACCCAGTTATGACGCATACTTGTGCGTTTCCTATTTTCAACCTGAAAATAAACATTGTAGAACACAGAGTCGAAGGTCTTAGCTACTAGTACTCTAATCCATATATTATAATCTATATATTATATCTAATCTAAAAAAATTAAAAATTAAAAATAAACATTGTAGTACAATTTCAGAATTTTGGAACATACAAAAAGATTCATGGTAAAAATGTTTCGATATTAAAGTTATTTAGATAACTTAATTGTATTATAATAAATTAAACTCTGTATCTTGAAACCTTAGTAGTTTTAACTCGATATCTGTTAGTGAAATCTTTAACAAATCATTCGACGAACAGGTTGACAACGCCCGGTTATTTATTGTATCCATCTCCCAATCTGGAATACACAGTAGTATTGCAAAACAAAAAATAAAAAAAAAAAGAATTAAAGTCGCGTATACAAAAGAAATTATCACATTTCAAACAGGAAATACACACACGAACACATAATCGAGAACCGCAGAAAGCGAAGAGCGTTGCGGACGGTACGTTCATTCCCCCTCTACAGAAAGTCAAGCAACGACCTTGGGACGCCGTCTATAAAATATAATTCTGATGTGAGCGGTATGAGTGTATGTACAGACCGAAAGGAACAACAAATCGCTCGCCGCGTTTTGGCCAATGAATCATTCGATTCTGTTCTATTGCAGCGCAATTATATAATCCGATAGACATTCTGGCTGATTTATTTTTTCGTTTGCTCTCTTGAAATCTTGGTCTCGTGACGATCCCCCCCGTATATCTCGGTCTAGCAGAGGTCGAGGAAAAAACCGCGAAATCAAATTAATCGAGCAAATATTTGATAGATAACTAAACAACATTTTGATAAACACCTGTTCCACTTTGAATGGCTTTAATTGCGCCATATACAAACGTTTGAGTGCAATGGGGTGTAGTTTAATACTAGACACCTTATGAACGTGACCTTTATTAATAAAGTTAGTGTTGAAATTTGCAATATCATTGCTTTGAGGTAATTATAGGGTTCTCCATTTTAATAAAAGAGGTAATATCTTAAGTAAAACAATTGATAAACTTACCTTTTATGATCAATCAAAAGTATGTATAAAGTGAGTAGTTTTTTATCTGATTGGGATTACCAGAAGTGTGTATAAAGTGTGTTGTTTTTCATCTGATTGGGATTATTGGTTAGCTTTATTAAATAAACAGTATCTTTGCACTTAACAATCTTTATAGAAACTTATCGAGTAGATAAGAAAGTTTATAAGACTTACTGCTGCTATCAGTACATGTGAATCCCTTCAATTATCCCATTTTACACGCATATTCATTTTCATTTAAGTTGACCTCAGTCCCAATCTCCATCAACGACTCGTTTATAAAATGAAGATCAAAACAAACCGCTGAAAATGGCTCAAAACAGGCTTGTCCTTCTTTTTTTTTTTGAAATTTATTCGAGTTTTACTCAGTCTGTTAAGCCTGCTTTGACCGTTCTCGGTCTGCCTTAAAGCGCCTGAATAAGACATAAATCCTTGAAATTATGTTTGAAACGCTCCTTGAGGTTCGATCCCCTCTTTTTTTCTGACTGTCCTTACTTTTTAATACCCTTTTATGATGGCATTTCTATTTCGGCAAGTGACTTATATCATATAAAATATATAATAAAAATTATATAGCTCCCATAATAAAACTTTTGATTATTGTAAATTTAAGCTGATAATTTATAGGAAGGTATTCTTTATCATTTTTTATGAACTAGTAATCAGAACTAAGATATAACTTCATTTGGAAAGGGTATTCATAGCGCCTGCTCTCTAGCTTGATGCTCCTTTATTGTTTCGCGCCTTGCCACACTTTTGGAGCTCTTTTTTTTTGGGCTGCTTTATTGCATTGTTTGCCGGCTGCTCCTTCGTTCTCCCCCTGCCCCCACACCCAGAGACACCGTCCTCCATGAACTTGATTTGTTTTGATTAAGGCGAGCCTTATGATTCTCCTGTTGCTTGCTCTGCTTCTCCTCTCCGGCTTTGTCTGCGTTGCCTTTTGTCGGAGCCTGAATCTTAATGTGATGGAGTGGCCCGCTTTGAAGGACATTCGTTTAATTTAGGACCTGAGAAAACATATATTTTGAAGCGTCGCTTCTTATGGCGTCTCTTCTCGCCTTGTTCTTGGTATATTATTGTTAATATTCTTAAGAGTAGCAGCAGAAATTTAGGTTGTTTAGCAAGTCTGGTTCTTAAAATAAGTTTTTTTTCGAATCGATAAACTGACAAATATAGTATTGAATTTAAGGTGATCATTAACCTTGATTGGATATTGAATAAATCATACTTATTATAATAAAATATTATGAAGAGTATTATTATTTCGTGTATTTCTGTAAAATTTTAAATAGGTTTTTAACAATATCAGCTTAAACGTAATATCAATCGGTTTTTATCGATATTTTGTACTTCAATAACCGTTCTTTGGATGAAAATCCTGTATTTTTGCAACAGAGTTGTCAAAAAATTGGCAAATAGACAGGACGCAATTTATAAGAAAAACTAAAAAACCCCCAAAGAGAAGAAATGGATGCTTTGTAGGGGCTTTCGGGGGCAGAGAACTCCGCGAAGAAGAACAACGAAAACAAAAGACTATAAAAATCAACTCGAGGAACAGAGCAAAGAGATCATTGGACACATTTGCGGGAAAACGAAGACATAAAGAACCAAAGAACCAAGAAAGCACATAGAGAGAAGAATGGAAGTGGGGCGGGTGGTGGCACAAGATGAGGAACGGACAAAAGAAAGGCCAAATACGTTCAATTCCAGGCGGTAGAAGAAGAGGCAGCAGCAACGGCGACGACGACGACGACGACTTGTTGCCAAGAAATAAAAAGAAACTCAAACCTAAGCTCGAACTCAAACAAAAGCAAATGCGGCTCAGAAGAGGAAGCCACGAAAGAGAAATGCGAGAGAGCCAACAACAAGAACAGAAAAAAGCAAAAATAACACGTCATGCTGACTGCCTTTGCCTACACTCTCTTCCACACCCTCCTCCATAAGCACTCCCTCTGCTTTGGCTCTTTCGCCTGTGCCAAGAACAAGTTGTAAATGAGGCAGAAGAACGAGAAAGGAGAGCCAAAGACTGAGCAAGAGCCAGAGAAGGGTCATTGGCGGCCATTGACTTTGTCTCGCTGATGACCTTGCCCGAAAAATGTAATAGTAAAGTGGAAAAAAAAAACACGAAATGCACTCGCAGCGACAAAGAAGGCGCACACTTACACAAGCACATGGGAGATTGGGGAGCTGTACTGTGCTGTGTGTGTGTGTGTGTGTGTGTGTTGTGCGCATGCAGCTGTTGACAAACAGTCCCCAAACCTTCAAGTGCGAGCGAGATGCGGCGAGGGAGCACGAGAGAGCAGACCAAATAGATAACGGACAGGAGCAGAGAAGAAAGAGAAGACGGCAGTGTAAAGTATATGTGATGCAATAACTAATATTGTATTACTTTTTGAGAAAAATGGTTAAAAAAGGAAAATTTAACAGAAGACTTAAGGTTTCTTGTAGATTTAATAATAATTGTAGAGATATAAAAATGTATTTGATAAGTTGGGCTAAGTGACATTAAACATTTCTGCTTAGGAGTTCGTAAAAAAGTTCCACAAATCTCATAATATAATAATATTTTATCAGTTTTGACATTAATTATATATTATTATTTATGTTATTTTTGAATATTTTAAAATGTTCCTTTCCAAAAAAATGTAAATTTTAAAATTAACATACTTGCCTTCATTTTAATACCTATTCCAAGGAGTTGAACCTTTAAAATAAATGTTTCTTTATTTAATTAATATGTATATAAAAAAAAAAAATTGTAAACTAAAGATATTCCTGGTACTCTTAAGAATTATAGTTTTAAAAAACCCAGCAGCATTTTATTTAATCTTTGCGGCTTCGCCGCCCCCCTTCCCAATCGATAATCGAAATGCCTTAGCTCAATGGCAAACAATCGTGCCATTTTATCGATTACACAATAACACTTAATAAATTGCAACCTGCCAAAAACAGTTTGATCAACTCAGCCAAAACCCACTGGCTGCATCTAGCTTGGCCAACAAACTGCCGAATGCCAACACGCATGCGGGGTAAATTGCAGTTCGACGGCTAAAGAACAGCTCAGCTGCATTTGGCTGAATGCGATCGCAACAACCTTGTCCCAAAACAACTTGCCAGTGTTTCAGAGCAGTTTTTTTTAAGCCAGCAGCTTGCAGTTGTTGTTTTTTGTTCAGTTTTTCTTATTTCAAGTCGTATGCAAGTGTAGTTTGCACGTACGCGTCGCGAGCTGGCTTTTGATATTAATTAAACGCACGCAGCCGGACCAGAGACCAGACCTGGGACGAAGTCGGAGTCGAAGTCGAAGTCGAAGTCGCATTTGGAGCCATATAGCCGGCGGCAACGAGACCTGCAATGTGCCCACCCAGCAGCACGGCAGAGATGCTGAAACGAGTTCCAAGAGAACCAGGGGACCAGCTAAAAAAAAATAAAATGGAGAGAAACGAACTCAAAGCGGGTCCAACTGGTGTTGCGGCTTAGAAGCAATAACAAAAAAAAAAAAGCTGGAAAAGAACGATTAAGTGGAGTGACCCGACTATCAGATACCCGGTGATAATAATAACTGAGTTTGCATAACATTATACTCATTTAAGTATTATTTATATTAATGAATTCAAGTTGGAATATTAGTCTGCAAAGGAGAAGGCATTCCCTTTATATCACCTTGGTACTTAGGATCATAGCTTTTAACTTGAAAGTTCTTTAAAGGCTGTTGTTTGAGTCTCAGGATCAGGAATACACATCAAGTCTACATACCAACTACATGTTACATCTGTTAGTTACTACTAGTTACTAGAATGCTTCTTTACTTTTCTAGAGAAGAAAAAATCGATGTGTGAGGCGATTATTTTACAATGCGTCGCTGGTGGGCGGTCTTTATGTTGGAAGCACTTATAAAAAGTTTTGGTAAATATTTATCATAATAAAGATATGAGAACTATGAGATACAAACTGAACTTATCATAAAATGACGAAATATTACTTTTATAAAATATTACTTTTATAAAATATTACTTCTCTGGTAACATGGTTATCTTCAACATTTAATAAGAAAATTTAGATAAAATTTGACTTAATTATCATAAAATGGCGAAATAATACATTAAACAAATTTTATTTCTCCTGTAACATGTTTATCATTAATAAGACTTCAAAGACGTGTATTTAATTAATAAGTTTAATCTACAGGACTTGTCTTTAGGGATAGGAACTCCATGTTTTGTAAAAAACCGTATCTTATTATATATTTTATTATTTTCTGCCAGTGCAGTTTAAGGTGAGCCCCGGCTCTGGTCCATCGAGCTCCTTTGCATGCGCCGCTGGGCAGAGCTACAAGCTTTTTAATGACTCTGTTTAAGAGGCCTTCTGGTGCCTGGTCTGGCTTTCCATGGCAAATGCAAGGCACAACGCTGTGAAGTGGCTGCTGGTGGCACTGGGTAACCAACCGGACAGTCAAAGAGGTATCCCTCGTCATGGGAACGTCTCAACAATTTTTATTTACCTTTTCTCTTTGGTTTCTATGATAATAGTCAGCTAAAAAAAGTTAGGAATTTCTATTAATTTAATATAAAAGAACGCAATTAGTTTGCCAAAATGTTATGCAATGGGAAGAATTAAACGGGTTACGATTCGGAGATCAAATATAATTCCCGACAACCAATTGTAGAGATCACTTCTAGCTTGCTGATCCGGGAACTGATGTTCAGTATTTAATTTTTTGTTGTCCATGTTTATAAGCAACACTCGCAACGACCTTGAGTCTGCAAGAGCTGTGTCAACAGCTGCAAAAAAAAAAGTTAAAAGCAAATTGAAATAAAGAAAAAATAAAAGAAAACAAAATGAATTACAAATGTTATAAATAAACTTTTGTGAACAAAGCGATTCCCGCTCTCCCGGTGGTCGTTCGTTATCGTTTGTTGATATTGATAGTGCGTCGAAGTCTGATGATGATGATGGCGGTAGGTTGAAGGCTTCGCAGCTGATAAACCAACCCACAGAAGGAGGTTCTGCATGTGGAACTGACAGGGAGTGCCAGTCATAAAAATGCAAAAAAAAAGAAAAAAATACTGAAAAGACTGAAAAGCCGTCTGGAAAAATAATAAAAATGAAAATGCGCAAGCGTAACATTTCCTGTTTGTCCAACGGTAAACTGTAATTGTTATGCAGACGACGAAGACTGCTTCTGGCCTGCCTGCCGCATTGCAACGCCCCGAAAATGCCTGGTTCTGAGCAGGTACCACCACCGGGTGACGGGACAGTGGTGGCCCCAAGGTGCTCCAGGCTGACTCCCGGCGTGCGTCTGGCTTGGATTCGTTGGCCATGTTGACAAAGTCATCTTCTTGCGACCAAACTAGTTCGCTTTGTTTACTCGGTTTTTTTTTTTTGCACTGCGAAGATTGATTAAGATTTATCTTATCAATCACAGACGGGTTACGATTTCTACTTTCAAAAAAGTCCAACAACTTTTGGGAAGATTGTGGAACCTAATGAAATGTTCAATAAATAATGCTTAATATTAGAAAAGACTTAGCACCACTCGTATTTTCTTTGTCAATCTATAAAAATGTTGTTCTTTTTTCTCAGTGTGATTCTGACATTAGTACCGGTTTTTTGCCGTTTCTATCTTTTGTGCCATTACAAGGCAACGGTGGCCATATCGATGCGAGACAAGAGACGAGACCTGACGCACCTGTTGAAAATCAAGTTCTTTTAGCTGTCTGCATACATAGTATATGTTTGTATATATATTCAACAATATACAGATAGAAGTTATTGCTTTTTAGCAGACATTAACTTTTAATTTATAATTTTCCGTGACTATGTGTCCGCGAATGGTAATAGGAAACTCTGCAACTAAGAACGTCATTGGCAACGACCACGCATTTCTCAATCACAGGACGCCTATCAACTGGTCAGTGGGAAGTGGGAAAGTGCTGGTCATTCAGGCTAGTTCTTTATGGCAATAGATTAATTTTAGATAAAAGAAATAACGAAATTAATTTTAATTTAATTACACATTTGATACAGAAAAATTCTCTTGGGAGAAAGACCTAAATAAATCAAATTAAGAGATATAAAGGTATTGTATAAGTCATAAACATTTTTTGGTGTTGCAATTAAATTTCTATCAGCAAGTAATAATAGATCAAAATGGGAAAGATTAGGTAAGAAAAATAGGGAAAATTTGTTTATTATAGCATTAAAATATAACTATGACTTAAAAATAGTGGTTACAATTTCAAAAGATAGATTTATTCACAAAATTACAATGTATCTACATGTTATGTTTACAATGCTGTGCAGGTGGCAGAGGTTTAAAGATTTGCGAATCCAGGGCACTGGGGATCACCGGTCTAAATATTAATTAATTAATTAAATGTGAACATTTTTAAAACGGAAAATAACTCAAAACACATAGGACTCGACCATTAAATACCAAACCCTTGAAATTCCGAAAATAAACTTTAATCTGAAACTTATTCTAATTATTCTTAATTCTGTTAATTAAAAACTGGGTATGTGGTATTTCCCAGACACGGACTTTTCTTGGCCAAAATATTTCAAGTTAATATTTAGCGCTACAACTTTTGACTGTAATCCAACTTACAGTTCTGACTGGAAACCCATTGCGCCTCGCAGTCATGACAGCGCTGTTGGTGTTTTGCAATTTGTTTGCCATTTTCCATAAGCCAACTTCTGTTGCACATTATGCTAATGACATGCCTATGTTGCCGCCCCCATCTCCCCTCCACCCGGCACCCGGCCACGCGTCCAGCCATTCGGCTCTTCGGGTCAAGGTGATTAATCAAAAGGCTTGCAGCGCCGGCAGAGACACACTGCAAAAATGTTGCCCCGCTGCCGATGCCAGGTAATGCAATTTGCAATTGTTGGACCCGCAGACCGATCCCCGAAGCCCCACCATCGCTCTACGAGTCCAATCCCAGTTAGTGCTACAACCATAGACATAACCCGGCTCTTTGTTTGCTGTTGGCGAAAGGTGTCAGAGGTGTGTGTCCGTATCTGTATGTGCTGCCGCTGCTGCTGCTGCTGCTTTGTCTATCTCTGGAGCGTGTTAAAAATTTGCAGCAGTTCAAATTGGTCGCCTTTGGTCTCTATGATGATGCAAGCATTCAGGATTTGAATGGGTGTTGGAATGTGCCACATTACTGAAGCTTTTGTATAGTAATTACGGAGAGTGCTTTGTTATTTGTATTTAAAAAAGTCTCGATAAGCTCTATAGTTATCTAATAGATGATGTTCTTTAGTATAAATTTCACAATCAAGTGGTAGTTTTATAAATTTAATTTTAATTAAACTCCTGAGTCATTTCATTCATTTCATTCTTAGTTAGAAGTTGTAGTTACGTGACAATTCTTGCGGAAATATAATCAAAATAAGTTTTATTCAAAACTAACTTGAGCTCTTGTAACTCCTACTCGAAGGACCAAGGAATAATAGTTTAGGATTTGTAACAATTCAATTTTAATTAGACTCCAGAGTCATTCATTCATTTCATACTCATTTCGAAAATTTAGTTACTTGACAATTCTTGCGTAAATATAAATAAAATAAGCAAAAATTCTGTTCATATACTTTAACTTTTATTCAAAACAAACTGGAGCTCCTGTAACTCCTACTCGAAGGACCACGAAATAATCCCTTGGGGACGCAAGGCCAACAACATTATTTGGGGTTTTAGACAGCCCACAGAAACCCTCAAGCTCCGAAAGGGGACGCCGTTATCCCCAATTAGAGCACCCTACCAACCCCCATTTGGCTTTGGCTTTGGCTTTGGGGGTGCAGATCCGCAATAAAAAAAAACCGGGCTCTTGCCGCTTTCATGTCACGCATAATTGAAAGCAACTTCCTATTCAGTGGGCAACTCCGACGTCAACAGAGATATCAACCACCCCCCAAAGCAAAGGGAAAGGGGACCGACGGGAAGTCCAACCCTCGGAGCTTGTGCCCCACAAAGCATGTCAATGTCATGAATATTATTGACATGGATTTCCACCCACACAAAAACCCCTTACTCACTCCTCCACCCTGCTAAAGAGTACGCCATATTCTTTCTAGGGGGCGCATTTCCGCGGAAACAAAAAGAACAAAAAAAAAAAGGAGAAAAAAAAGAACTGTGAAGGTCAACCCCTTTGCTAAAAGACCGGAGGGGAGTTTTCCCATGTAACTGAAGTTGCCTTCGATGGCCTGTCAAAGCCAGAGAGCCTGATAAAAATCGATAAACGACAGACGGCGAACAAGGAACACCGAACTCCGAATGGGCGGTGTGTGGAGCCCAGAGCCCAACCCGGTTATTGTCTCGGTCAGCGGACTTGTCGTGCCATTAGATTACTGCCTGAACCGAGCTGAACCCGACTTGGTTTCAGGGGCTAGTCGAATTGCAGCAAAAATGCAATAACTTACCGGCTGTCACCGAATGCGGTATGCTCTTGAATATCAAGGAACCTTTCCAGAATTTCACAAGAGATTTTTGATTATTGTAGAGTAATATATTCTTATCTAAATATTTCTGCTGTAGTAAAATTCAATTCGTCTTTCTCTACAATTAAGATTCTTAAATAATTTGTTGCGATTCTAAATGTGACCCTCACTGTAGCCCAGTGTGACCAAGCACCTATACAACGCAATTCAGCTTAAGCGACCAGCTTGACGAAAAGATTAACCTCAAATATCGTTTTAAGATAGAGTATAGGAACTTTGGAATTTCTCGGTATACAGTTGAGGTCGTGTCCCGACTGTTCTTGGGGGACTGTAATGCGATAGCGGCGCTACAAGAACTCGAAGCGGTGCAGAGGGTGGGAGGGGAGTGCCAAGCCAGCTAATTGCCATGCACTTTTCATAAGCCAATGCGAGGCAGCCCGGTATTATTAGGTAAGCGTAATTAGATCATGGCTGAGTCCAGCAGTCAGCTTGTCAGGCCGGACTAGAACCGAGTGTCAGCCCGGAGGGGACTGCTCTACTTTGAACCGAAAAATGTAACGATGTAGATATTGGTTAGATATGTGTAAGAGTTAGATGTAAGTCTTTGAAAATTAACAAACATGCTTAAAAAAAGTAAACTCTATATATTGCAAGAAACGAAAGAAATTAACACCTTTTTAAGAGATTTGACGTTTGAAAACCTCAAAAAAAAAGTCGAAAACTATGCTACAATATATTTTTGCAACCCCAAATATAACATTGCATACCTTTACACACTTTTTTTTTAAGGATTTCAATACACTAGTGATGTCTTAGAGTCCCTCATACGTGTGTGTGGAAAATCCATTGTATCTTTTGGAATAAATCTCCCGTCCAAGGCCAAAGCTTCAAAATCTCAAGTACATTTAATTTGCATTCCATCAACCGTTAACCCCACAAGCACAGTCACACACACACAAACACACGTATGAATCAGGAAGGCGCACTCACTTCCGCCTCCCACAGCTCCCAACAACAACAACAAAATACAATGAAATCACATGTGTAGTCTATGCTGGTGTGGGTACAGTGCCTTTCAAAATACAAGAGCAGAAGAGAGCCAGAGAAGGAACAAGGTAAAAGCCAGAAGCCGAGAGGCCAAAAAGGGAAGCCATCATCGAAAATCGCTTGGCTGCATTTGTTGGGCCTTGTGAGCCTCTCAAAGCCCCCATACCCCAATACATAGGCCATATCGAACATGCACACATACATGCGTTAGCAATCACATGTATGAGTATGCGATATGAGTATTTCCCTGAAAGCCAGAACATGAAAATCAGCAAAAACCAAATGCTGACCATTCACTCCTGGTCTCTTTTTTAACTTCTCTCCCTCTCTATCTTTCTCTAGTTGGCTGCACACCCACACAAGCTCAGCTGAGAATGATTCTTGATGGAGCAGAGTGAGAGCGAGGGCATCGTTCGAATTGTGGCTCTTGCGTTTTTGATATAAAACAATTTTTGTTTATTTTCTTTTCAGCTTAATTCACACACACACATACACACACACCCATGCCGCCTATCACCCTGTCTACGAGTATTTCTGTTCTTCTTTCTCCAACCCCAAAGGCAAAAGACGAGTAAAAAAAACTGACGCATGCTTTTCTCTCTCTCGCTCTCTGTCTACGCTCTTTTGTCTCCCCCGCGGCGCATGTGTTGCGTCTTAAAATGTATCTGTGTGAGTTTCTCCGAGTACTCTGGCTTGAGTGTGTGTGTGTGTGGAGCTGCCTTCGTTGCTGCGTCTTCTTCGTGGTTGTGCTTCGCCGTCGTCGTCGTCGTCGTCGGGCTTGTTGTTGTTGTATGCAAGGTCGTTTGCGTACAAAATTCAACATTATTTGAAGGTCGTCCTTTGCCCGTTCTGCGTTCTGCGCGTCGCTTCTTACTCGTTCTCGTGCGCGCTATCTCTTTTCTTCCTCCCGGTTCCCAATTCCCGGCTCTCGCTCTCCGTGTGTCTCTGTCTCTGTTTTGACTTGGCCGTTTCTTTTGCCGTGCAGTGCGTGGGGTTGTTGTCTCCGCTAAACAACAAAGATTCGTCGCCTGCTTCTGAGGGGTCGCGAGAGTTCGTTTCAAATTGTGTGTTTCCTTTTAATTGCATTGCAGCACTGGCTTGAACTGATGGAAACCCCTCAGCAGGCAGCGCCCACGCTATCGGGTACATCTACCCCGGGCACCCCTTTGTTGCCAGGTGACCTCGCCCTGCCCTTGTCACTGTACAGTGATCTCTCGACAAGAAGGTTCTTTTAAACATTTTTAGGCTTTTAAATTTTTATATCACTTTTTATTTATTTTGACTCGAAAGCAATTTTTTTGTAATGCTTGTACATTGCCAGCAATGCGTGTCATATATATCATCATTTTTCCTGAACGCTTTGCCTGCAATGTACAGCTTAATACAGCTGAACCTTTGGAAAATATCTTTTTGAAAAGTAATTATATTTCAATAATATTTTCACATTTTTTATTTTTTCAACAAATGTTATTCTGCTTTAGAAATTGCTTTTCCTAACTTCCTCTATCTGTCCTGAGCACTCCTAAGCTTCACTGTACCCGTTGTCGTCTTCATTCTCCATCCCGCATCACATGTGTCCAAAGAAGAACGGAGGGCCAGCCCAGCTGCGTGGCGCTGGGTTAATGTACCTTAAATTTATTATAATACCATCCATTCTGTTCGGCGGTCCGCTCGTTCCATCCATCGGAGCCATATTCTGTGGGTCGATGACATTTTTCGTGGCTGGCCATTGCCTATAGTTGCTGAGCATTGCCCAAAAACCGGAGAGAGAAGGAGATAAGCACTAAGTGAGTGAGCAAGAACAGAACAGAACAGAACGAAGCAACGTTTTCCGTGCTCTGCTCGTGAGCGGTTCTTTGAAGCCGGCTTGCGGGCGAACTCAATTAGCATAAGTGCCGGCCAAGGTCGCCGGGGTGGGTGGCTATGTGGGGTGGCATTGACCCTGTTGTCGTTGGACTTACCTCCGCCATTAATAGGCCTTTGTTCGCGTTGCCAGGCAGGCACTCAGCGTCGAGTCGCTAAGCAGCGTCCGCCAGCCAAGCGGATTGAGTCACGCCAAAAAGGTTCTCGAGAAGTGGGAGAAGCCCAAGTCCAACAACCTGCGAAATTCGAAAGCATTTAAGCCAAAACTTGTTCCTAGCCGAAAACTATGAAATTGAGCTGTTCAGTTTTGAAATCAAACCAAGTGATGTGGATTTTAGTCCGACTTTTAAGCCTAACTTATACTTTAAAGTTTACATTAAGTAATTCCATTTCAATCCAATCGAAGTGGAATTTTTTATAAGATTTTAAAAGTTAAGAAAGAAAACTATAAAGTAAGAAAATTGTTTAAGCTTGATTTTTTAATCTTTTCCTTATAATTTATTAAAACTTATCAATTAATTCGACTTGTTTGAAGATACACCACACTAAATATATTTTAAAGCTTGTTTAAAAGTACTATCTTTTAGTAAAAGTTAATATATGACAATATAATAAACAAATCTTAATTACTGACTTCTCTTCTTTTATCTTTCCAGTTTTACAACACAATGGAACTGCATCAACGACATCTATCAAACTTTTACAAAATTGCACAACTGAGATAAGCACATACATTGTAAGAGAGAGCACATCGATCTGCCAGAGCTGCAGATCTGCAGACTTACTGGAGGCCATTGTTATTACCACCGCTAGAGGATCAGCATGCCGAACATGTCCAGCATCAAGACGGAGCAGCAGAGCGCTTCCCTCGGAGTAACTGGCGGCGGTTATCAGCTGCCGGTCAACATGTGCACCACCACCGCGTCCACGACGACGACAACGCTGGGAGTAGGAGTAGGAGGAGGAGGAGTAAGTGGCGGAACTACCGGATCGAGACACAATGTGTCCGTGACTAACATCAAGTGCGAGCTGGACGAGTTGCCCACGCCCAACGGCAACCTAGTGCCGGTGATTGCCAACTATGGCCACGGCAGCCTGCGCATTCCGCTGAGTGGCGGTGCGCCACCTAATCATGAGGAGTCCGATTCGGAGGCAGAGCTGGCTAACATCGAAAATCTGAAGGTGCGCCGGCGGGCGGCGGACAAGAATGGGCCGAGGCCCATGTCATGGGAGGGCGAGCTGAGCGAACCGGAGGCCAACGGCGGCGGCGGCGACGAAGAGCTGATGGAGACGGAGCCGACGATTAAGAGCGAGGTACTGACCAGTGCTGGAGTACCGCTGCAGCCCGCTTGTGCTCTGCAGCCGATCAAAACCGAGCTGGAGAACATTGCAGGCGAACTGCAGCAGCAGCAGCAACAGCAGCAGCAGCAGCAACTGCAGCAGCAGGGAAAGGCCTTCCCCCTGACCACCGGCAATACAACCTCCCAATCGCTCTCGGCGAACCCCAAACTTAAGCTGGCGCCTACGCAAAGCGATCCCATTAATCTCAAGTTTGAACCGCCGCTGGGTGACAATTCGCCGCTGCTGGCCGCCCGCAGCAAGTCAAGCAGCGGTGGCCACCTGCCTCTGCCCGCGAATCCCAGTCCCGACTCCGCCATACATTCCGTCTACACGCACAGTTCGCCATCGCAATCGCCGCTGACCTCGCGGCACGCCCCCTACACGCCCTCGCTGAGTCGGAACAACAGCGACGCCTCGCACAGCAGCTGCTACAGCTACAGCTCCGAGTTCAGCCCCACCCACTCACCCATCCAGGCGCGACATGCCCCCCCAGCGGGCTCGCTTTACGGCAACGGCGGCGTGCATCATCACAGTGTGCTGTATCGCCCGCTCAAGGTGGAGGCCTCGTCCACGGGAGGCCCGCCACCCGGCAGCCAGGAGGCGCAAAATCTAAGCATGGATTCAATTTCCAACGGTCTGGATGCAACGGGCTCTGGTTCATCATTGCCCGCTTCGCCGGCTGGCATTTCGCGTCAGCAGCTCATCAACTCACCGTGTCCCATTTGCGGGGACAAGATCAGCGGCTTCCACTACGGCATCTTCTCCTGCGAGTCCTGCAAGGGTTTCTTCAAGCGCACCGTGCAGAACCGCAAGAACTATGTGTGCGTTCGCGGCGGTCCCTGCCAGGTGAGCATCTCCACGCGCAAGAAGTGCCCGGCCTGCCGGTTTGAGAAGTGCCTGCAAAAGGGCATGAAGCTGGAGGCCATCCGCGAGGATAGGACGCGCGGCGGTCGCTCCACCTACCAGTGTTCGTACACGCTGCCCAACTCGATGCTCAGTCCGTTGCTAAGTCCCGACCAAGCGGCCGCCGCTGCCGCTGCCGCAGCGGTGGTCAGCCAGCAGCAGCAACAGCAGCAGCAACAACAGCAGCAGCAGCAGCAACAGCATCATCATCATCATCAGCGGCTCCAGCAGCTGAATGGCTTCGGTGGCGGACCCATTCCGGGCTCAACCTCCCTGCCAGCCAGCCCGAATCTGGGTGGGGCTTCCATCAAGACGGAGGACGTGGCCACGGAGGCGGGCAAGCAGAGTCTGCGAACTGGAAATGTGCCGCCGCTACTGCAGGAAATCATGGATGTTGAACATCTCTGGCAGTACACCGATGCCGAGCTGGCCCGCATTAACCAACCGCTGTCTGCATTTGCCTCCGGCAGTTCCTCGTCGTCGTCATCCTCGTCAGCCACTTCATCGGGCGCCAACCAGGGACAGCAGCCGCAGCTGACCAACCCACTGCTGGCCAGTGCCGGTCTCTCGTCCAACGGCGAGAACGCCAATCCCGATCTAATTGCCCATCTCTGCAACGTGGCCGATCATCGCCTCTACAAGATTGTCAAATGGTGCAAGAGTTTGCCGCTCTTCAAGAACATTTCGGTGAGTTACGGCAAATGGAGTTTATTTTAGTTTCATGGAACTAATTGTTTATCATTTATTTTCTAGATTGACGATCAAATTTGCCTGCTCATCAACTCGTGGTGCGAACTTTTACTCTTCTCCTGCTGTTTTCGATCGATCGACACTCCCGGCGAGATAAAGATGTCGCAAGGCAGAAAGATAACGCTGTCGCAGGCCAAATCAAACGGCTTGCAGGTGAGCTTAAATTGGGAATGTGTATTAAGTTCTTCTTACAAATATTATAATCCTACAGACCTGCATTGAACGGATGCTTAATCTGACAGATCACCTGCGGCGATTACGCGTTGACCGCTATGAATATGTTGCCATGAAGGTGATTGTGCTGTTGCAGTCAGGTAAGCTGAAGGGAATATCTCACACATATAACAGATATTAACTATGAATCCTTCAGATACCACGGAGTTGCAGGAGGCAGTAAAGGTGCGGGAGTGCCAGGAGAAGGCGTTGCAGAGCTTGCAGGCTTACACTTTGGCCCACTATCCCGATACGCCATCAAAGTTCGGGGAGCTCCTGTTGCGCATTCCCGATCTGCAGCGCACGTGCCAGGTGAGTGTTTTGGTATATTGATTCTGAATATCAGAAGAATAATGTATGTAAATTCACTTTGTTTAGTTGGGCAAGGAGATGCTGACGATCAAGACTCGCGATGGCGCTGATTTCAACTTGCTGATGGAGCTCCTGCGCGGAGAACATTGACAATTGATGATGACGCAAACGGTGGAAGTATGCTTTCGCTGGCACAACAACAACAACAACAAGATTTACATACTTAGTATTAGATATATATATAGTTTAGAGTTAAGTTCTCTACACCTATAAGCTCTGAAAAAATGTGCCTAAAAACCAAAGCCACGACAGCAGTTGCATCAGGATTGAGATGGAGATGAAACTAGGCACATGCGCAGGATTGCCAAACTTTTTACACACCCAATATATATATTTTGATATATGCATGGCCCTCGATCGCTGCTGTTGTTGTCGTTGGCTAGAGTTTCCAGTAAGAAAAGTATATAATGTTTTTGCTATATATACACATATATACATATATTTGACTTATGTATAGAGTGAACACTAAAGCACACATGGAAAATGAAAAGACTAAACAATTTATTTAAAAGAATACTTTTAGGCATTAAGCTGAGGGGGACGAAGGATGGGACAGAGGGGAGGAACCAACCACAAAAGGCAAATCAAATTAAATTAAGTTCAAGCAGCTAGCGACTTTTTATACATACATACATATACATACCTATGTGTAAGAGAGGGGAATAAATTCAAACTATTTTTTAATGAATTGCCAAAACCGATTTAAAGGTTTATTAAATGAAGGGAAGCTGCTAGAATTTTCGATACATATATATATAAATCTATACATTAATATGGAAACCGGATAGTGAAATCCAACTTTTAAATGTTGTAGCATTTAGTTTTTAGTGCAATTTCACCCTTGTCTACATATAACTATATATATTAAGCCAGATATGGCCGCAAAACTATATACAAACAAAAAAGAAAAAGAAAAGACCACTCGAAATCGCCAGCTCTCTGGCTGGCCAAGACTATTCCAGTGATGCTAATTTGTTGCATAAAAAACACACACACAACTACATACATAAATCAAATTTATAATCATTTTCGATCTGTGTACTTTAGTTTCGCATTAATTAATTTTGTTCATTAATTAATTCATTACGTTTATGGTGTAACTTTTACTTAAATAGCTGAAGCAAATCCTGCAACAGGATTTAAAACATTTGTGAGTAAAAAACAAATAATTACAATTACCGAGAATAATTTTTTGCTTATAAACTAGATAGTTAGATATGTATGTCTATATGTGAGTACGTTAACTGTAAAGCTCTTCCTGCCCCACCAGAAGAAAACAAAAAATAAAATAAAAGGATTGTAAGACATGAAATTCCAAATGAAATAAAAAAAACATTAAACTACAGAAAGGGAGATCCAGAGAGACAACCACATATACTTAAATTCAAAAGACAGGCGGCCATGTGTGATCCTGCGGAGTATCGTGATTTTATTTAAATTTAATCTACAATTATTTATTCCTAATTATATTTTGGCATTTAGAAATCCAACATTTTCATTCAATATTTTACCGAACTAATGTAATTTTTTGTGTACTATCACGAGGACGATCTCAGTTCATATCGATCCTGGCTGCCTGTCTAGTCCCGCTGCTGTCCGTAAATGTAAACCTAAACTTAAATTGAAAATAGTTAAATGTTAATGTAATAATGAAATCGCCCTAACTAAATATCAATAGTTAAATAATGAAGAAGAAGCCACACAGACACACAAATATTTAAGACCAATCAACAAAATCAATCAAAAGTATCATATAATTTACGTAGCGAGAATAAATATTGTAAAATCAAGATCAAATTCGGCAGCGTTTTTTAAGGCCAGAACTCTACTATCTAAGCCCAGTGCTTAAGTAGCCAGATTGTGCTCAAAAATAGGAAGCAAAAACACAACTGTTTCAGTCTTATAAACTTTTATTTGTGTCACATGTTTGATTTCGCCACCAAACTCATCCCACATAGTTAATATCGTTTGCTTTTAAATAAATGTAATTATTGAAACATAAAAAGAATTAATTGGTCAACAATTAAACGTAAATTGTCAATGCAATATTTTGTAATAAAAAATCAAGTGAAAAAAAATCGGGAAATTTGATTTCTGGTTTAGATAAAGGGAACTTTGCAAGAAAACCCCATTGAAAGTGAGTTCAAGGAATCTTTTTAGCAATACCTATAAATTATATAACTATAAACTATACCTATAAAAATCAGACTTGAATTTCAGGCTGAATTTTTCAGGCCTTAAAAAAAACTATAAATTTCCTTATTATTCGAATTGAATTCGAATTTTATTAAATCTGAAAAATTGTCGTATGATTTTGCAAGAATGTAATTATTAGCCGTTACTTGCTCGTGGGTTATAGCTGTCATAAAAATAGCCCAAAATGATATATATTTCTTATCCACCACTAATAACTTTTTTAATTTTTTTCTGATTGTTTCAAAGCGTCTCCTTAAACACTGCAAGTGGGGTTGCATCTGTAGAGAATGGATCGTTAAACGAATTATTATTCTGGAGTCTAATACACAGCAACTTACTCATTTGTATAGCAACACGCAGGAGTTACTGAGCAACATCCACTCATGACTGAGTTTCCTGCGCAGGGACTGGAAGACGACCCGCCTGAATCGCAGCTAGAACGTTCCGAATAGCGATCGCAGAAAGGACGGCTACAGGTATCCAATGTGGCAGTTGGAGGGACATAACGATTTCCATCAACTATGTATGTGCAGCATGCTGGTAAATTGTTGCATGTTGGCAAATTGGATAAGGGTCCGTATCCGCCGCAGGAGGCGCACCCACCGCAGGGCCCGTATCCGCCACCCAGCGGCAAGTCCTGCCAACAGCAGCCGCCGTAGTGTTGGTACAAATGGTTGCACACGCTCATGATTGGCTTGTACTCTCGCCTGTAAACGGTGCAGTCCTGGAGAGCATCGTCAATGCAGCACTTGTTCGTGCAGCATTCGGTTTGGCCGCATCTGGTAAGGGCATTGCATTGATTGGTGTTGTATCTATTGCATTGATTGGTGTTGCATCCACTGTAGTGACTGCCGTTGCATCCATTGTATTGATTGGCGTTGCATCCACTGTAGTGACTGGTGTTGCATCCACTGTATTGATTGTTCATGCATCCACTGTATTGATTGTTCATGCATCCACTGTATTGATTGTTGCATTGATTGGTGTTGCAGCACCCCCAACCACCAATCATCGGTGCGTAAATCAAGTCCGGCCGGTAGCAATCATCACAAGAATTATGGCAATCGATTGCAGGTTCTGTACAACCCTTTGAGCATTCCGGTTCTGGCATTATAAATCCCCGATCAGAACACGTATTTTCCATGTCACAGAATCCGGAATTTTTCGAGCAGTTGCTCCTGAGTGACACCCGAGAAGAGTTCTTGGAACAGCCATCACTTGCTATACGCACCTTGCGACATCTTCGGTTTAGGCTCGTGTGGCTCTGTGAGCAGGGTCTGACCTCCATATGATGTGATATGGCAGTAAAGGGGGTCGGGCGTGTGTCGCCTAAGAATCCAGAAAATGGGCAAAAGGAGGATAATTTAAAACCGGTGGAAACGGCGGGTGCAGATTCATCACTTGATATTGCTGGACGGACTTGGGTGTTGGAACACTTATTTTCCTCATTGCAGCACAAGGATTTATGGGAGCCAATGCTTTTAACTTCATCCTGAGAAGAGCTTTCGCAACGGTTATCGTTATCCGAGCTGGCAGCCGTGCAGGTGCTCCTGGGCTGGGAAACCGTGTAACTGCAGCCGTCCACTAGACCTGATGACGGTCCAGTGGAAGCCTGCTGACTGCAGCAATAGTTCATTCCGGGATCGGAAAAAAACTGCTGTTGATACTGGTCCGGGAATCCGGCATTGTCGTAATAGGATGGATAGGTGGCATAGCCTGACTCGTAATAGCATCCGTTCTGAGAGTTACTCGATCCACTTATCCTTTCCGGCAAGTTGAAGGTAACACTGTTTGCCTTTAAGCCACAGCTTTGAGAACCTAAAAGAGAGAGAGATTTCAAGGATTTATAAGATGAACTTAAATATTTCCTTACCACCTGAGCTATCAAACGATGAACAATGCCCATTTTTCCTGTTCATTTGTCCAGAAGCAATGCGAAGAGATGAATATTCTGGATGGTTGAGGAGTTCATTGTATCCATTGTCGCTTATGTAGGAGAATTTAACTCTATTTCCATAGAATTCAAAGTTCTGAAAGGGATAGGTACTGCGAGACTGCGGCTTAACACAATTTTGATCCTTGCGATTCTCTAAGTTTTGGCTTTTTAAAATTGAAGTGGGCAATGTTGTTGTTGTATTTTTAGCTTCTGTTTGAGGTACATAGGTCTTGTATATTTCATCTAAGCTGTGAATTGTTTTCATGGTCCGCAGGTTTTCCTCATTTTCCTCAAAGCTTACTGACTCCCGGATGTTTGAACGATCCATTGTTCTATTTCTTTGGTCCAACTGCACATTTCTCAAAACAAAACAAATATGGGTACAATAACGACACAACAAATTAATTTTTGACAATTTCTTCAAAATGATATGGAAATATGTTTTGCGTAGTGAAACAAGTGTTTGGGGGGGGTTTTTTTTAGGGAGAGAGAGAGAGAGCTTTTCTCGAGTGAAATTACCTAAGGATTTGCGGGCTTAGTTCCTCCTATCAGATTAGGTGTCTGCAGCCGAATTGATCTAGATATTTCTTATATTATCTTGTCTTTACTTACATGCATTTGTTTGCAAATCGAGGTCGGTAAAAACCCAACACGTGAACACGTGTATTAAATATTTCAGCCCACATGTAACAAAAAAACTTACAAAAAAGAACTCATATGTTAATGGACACCTGTTAACGGACACCTGGATTTATAATATATAGAACACTAAGTTGAGCTCGAGGCAAGGCGGAAAAGTCTCTAAAAGACATTTCATTGTTTCAGTTATATTCGCATTCGCACTATTGTGTAAATCTTATTAGTATTGTCGTTGTGGCTCTATAAAAGCAAAGCCTTTGCCTCCAGTAATCAGTTGAGTTCGATCATCCGAAAAAGAGTCAATTTAAAATGAAATTTGTTTTGATTTTGTCCTGCTTCATCCTGTACGTGGCCCTTACATGCGCCCAGGAAAATTGCCGAGGACGTCCTGGTAAGTAGCAATAACTCTAGCCTTAATCCTTATTCGTATCAATTTGAATTAAATTCACATTTTGAAAAAAAGGTCACCAGGATTGCGATGGAGGACGGAACGAAGGAGTTCGCCATGCCCATGGCTGCGATCCCGAACCCAATCCTGAGATGTGGTACTACAACCGACACACCAGGGAGTGCCTTAAGATGTCCTATCACGGCTGTCATGGAAACAGCAATCGCTATTGCTCCAAGCATCACTGCGAACGCAGTTGCAATCGTCGGGACTAAGACTGATTTTATATTTTTCTTTGGCATAAAACATCTCTTGTTACAATAAACTAAAATATTCTTGCACAAAATAAAATGAAGAGTTTAATGTTTAAAATAAGAAAATTAAAAAGGTTTACTGTAAATGGTCTGTACTTAAAATGAAAAATTAATTTTTTATTGAAACAATTCCGACTTTAAATCAGTTTTTAGTTTTTCGGTATTTTTCAGGCCTGACAATAAACTAAAATATTCTTGCACAAAATAAAAAAGGAAGAGTTTTAAGTTTAAAATAGGAAAATTAAAAAGTTTTTCAAGAAATTATCTGTGCCAAAAAGGCAAAATTATTTTATTATTGAAACTAGTTTGACTTAAAATCAATTTTAAGTTTTTCGAGTTAACGGTTTTTTTTTTGTATGTCGCTTAACCACAGAAAAAGTATTCCTTTTGGTATTTTCTAAACATACCAGTACTTAGCCTGATTTGCATTAACCAACACTGCTTTGAACATCGATAGTATCGATAATAAAATCAACCAACCAACTTACGAAATCCTAATAAAAACGGTTTAAAGAAAGAATTCCTAGCAAAATGAATGGAAAACTGATACAGAGTGCCATCCGCACCTTGCGGCTTGGCAGCTGCAGCCAGTGGCAAGTGCCCGCCTCCCGGATCACAGTGCGTGCCTACGGTAAGAGCAGAACCCGCGAGCCAAACCGGCGGCACACAGATTTCATAACAAACCGGCGCTCCGTTCCTCAGCCACGCCGCCGAAGAGATTCTACAAGAAGACCTCGGTGCTGAGCAGCGACGGTGGCTACGAGGTGGTGCTGGACCACCGAAAGCTAAAGACGCCCAAAGGCACGCCATTCGTGGTGCGGAGCGAGCCGCTGGCCATCGCTGTGGCCACCGAGTTCGACGCCCAGAAGGAGCACATCGAGCGTTCCCGCATGCACCTCTCCGCGCTCTGTTTTACGGCCATCGATAATCCGAACAATCTCACCAAGCTGGACATGGTCAACTACCTGCTGAACTTTATCCCCACCGACACGGTGCTGTTTCAGTACGATGTGAGTGGATATAAATATTCATCTGGCATTTGTTTACTAGTCCTTATCGTTTCCAGGACGAGAAGGACCTACAAGACCTGCAGCTAAATGAGTGGGACCCGGTGATAGCGTGGTTCAACCAGCGCTACGAGACGAACCTGCAGAAGACTCTCAACATCACTCCGCCGCAGGTCAGCGAGGAGGACAAGATGAAGATCGCCAAGCACTTGCACTCTTACAGCCTGGATACGCTGCATGGTAACAATTATCCCAATTAGAGAGATTATCTTTATATATCTGCATATCCTTAAACGTATCCTCCTTTCTTTTAGGCTTCATCTTTGCGGTGGACACCCTCAAGTCCATTATTCTGGCCTGCGCAGTTATCGAACGGATGTTGCCGGTGGAGAAGGCGGTGGCCTTGGCGCGTTTGGAGGAGGAGTACCAGCTCAAGTTCTGGGGACGCGTGGAGTGGGCCCACGATCTCAGTCAGCAGGAGCTGCAGTCCCGCCTGGCGGCGGCCGTTCTATTCGTGCACCTCAATTGTTCGGAGTACTTTGTTAAGCAAAAATCGATTCTGTAAATAAATAATTCCAAATTAGTTTGCATTTAGTTTCTAGATTCCACTGATAACTTGGGAAATTACGCCATCAAATTTATTTGAAAGAGTGATCAAGCAAAAAATTGCCCAAATAATATGTTTAAATTGAGATTGTTTTTAATAATGTTCTAGAATAACGTCAGTTGTATCTTTAGAGTCCATAAAATGCGGTTCATATTCAGCGCTTGTCTTCTAGCAGTATTTTTATTGAACTTTAATGTACGTTTACAATAACTTACTTTGGCTTTTAATAATATATTACAAACATTTTCAGGGGGCTGTCGTTTTCAGATTTACCAACTTTGTGTGTATGAGCTACAACGAATCGTGGTTCAAATTCCACGAATGCCGATTGAAGGCCATAAGTCGGGAGAAGGTGATCTTGAATATGAATGGAACTATTCTTCGGCCAGCCCATAATATTCATCTCCAATTGAAATTGTTTAAAAAGGCGAATGGCTTTAAGCCATGGCTCATCGACACCAGCATTGATGTCTGCCGTTTCCTGCGATCCAACTACGACCCAGTCTTCAAAATCGTCTATAGTTTTTTTAAGGATTTTTCCAATTGTAATCACACGTGTCCGTATGTGGTAAGTATTTTACTAATTAATTATTAGCAATAATAATAAGAAAGTAATTTACATTATTGTTGCAGGGTCCGCAGATTGTAAAGGGATTTTATCCTAGGCATGAATTATTACTTCTCCCGATTCCAACTGGCGAATATATGTTGTCCTTAAGATGGTTATATGATCAGAAACTTCAGTTGGATACCAATGTCAGTTATGTTTTCGTTGAGGATTTAAAAACAACCTAAATAAATATTAGATCCATTCAAAGCTTTCTGAAATTGAAAATTAATTGAAAATGTTATATAATGTTTGAAATAATATCTTAATTGGCTAAATTCAATATTTTCGCTGTTGATGAAGCAAACCTTCCAACGATTAATGGGACATATATTATTTAACAAGACCGCTTATAAATACATTCTAAAGCAAAATTTTCCACTTGATCTAATATATTCTAAACAACTTTGTGTATTATTATATTACATGAATATGTTAACTTACTCTAAATATAAAGCATATTCATGTTTAATTTTAGAAATCTGAGCATTGGTCACAAACATTTTTGTAGCATTTTGGTGTAATTTTAAGTGATTGTTGTCATGCTTGCATATACTTCGCTATTAACTCGAAATTCACTGGTTATCTTTCGCAAGTTGGTCACGGGTTAATATGTAATTAATTGCAAATTAAACGTTTAAGCTGATAATGGTGGTAAATTCAAACGTTAATGCATATTAGGGAATAACACCCCATCGCTTATCTCTTTTCGGGATGAGAACATATCGATGTTGAACTACAGTATCGACTACATTGATATATCGTTCTGTAGTGTGCCATCGGTTGATAATGCGATACTTTTGTAGGGCACTTTATATAAATTTAACAATATTTTAAAAAGCGGGCCTAATGGCCAAAGTTACGCTATAAATTTTAAAACCGTGCCTTTTAAGCCTTATTTGCACAATATCGCCTCACTTTCCGGTTGAATTACTCTTGAAAATGATTTATGATACATCGTATCTTCAAATCCTAATCGATAGTCGACCGAAACCAAAAGAAAGATAGGGTAATCGGGTTTTCCCAGCTCTAGCTCGCAAGAAACGGCCATTTGTGAAGCAAAAACATCAATATTGAAAACTCACCAAATTTACGTACGCCTCTCAAGTTCTTAATAAAAACATCGATGTTTGAAAAAATACATCGATGTATCGCCGATTTAATCGCTCCTATCGATAGTGACATCGAAGTTCTGCCAGCACCAACGGCCATATTCGCTCAAATTAGAGCTGGGATAATATCGATGGTCGCGCCATTCGATAGTTTCGATGTTTTCAAAGCAAAAATTCGATATATCGATAGTGCCATCGATAGTATCCCAGCTCTAGGTCATACTGTTTTCAAATTTTCACGGCAGTGTTGTCAGGTTATAACCACCCGTACAAGCTAGATTCTGGATAAAAATAAGCTAAGTTAAGTCAAATATGAAAAAGAAAGGCTGAAAAATAAGCTATTACCAAGAGTCTATTTTTTTATAATTTTCTAACTTCATTTAAGGTGAAATTACGCCATATTCACTCCGCAAACAGCATTTCCTTAAAGTTAAAAATCGCTAGATCTAGTGGGAAAATAGCTAAACTAGCGGGCGTTGATGCCCCTGGCATCACTGGATCGGCGCTGTCGCTCTCCTTTTCCACCCTGCTTCTCCAAAACTCTGACAACAGTATGTTAAGTTGTTCCTTTTCCTAACATCTTCTCCAAAACTCTGACAACAGTATGTTAAGTTGTTCCTTTTCCTAACATCTTCTCCAAAACTCTGACAACAGTATGTTAAGTTGTTCCTTTTCCTAACATCTTCTCCAAAACTCTGACAACAGTATGTTAAGTTGTTCCTTTTCCTAACATCTTCTCCAAAACTCTGACAACAGTATGTTAAGTTGTTCCTTTTCCTAACATCTTCTCCAAAACTCTGACAACAGTATGTTAAGTTGTTCCTTTTCCTAACATCTTCTCCAAAACTCCGACAACATGATGTTACCTCGTCCTGTTAATTTTACATGCAAAATGCAAAACTCTGTTACTGATAATTGCATTTGCAAAGTCAGTCTGTTAACTTCCGGTAAGCATATCTCTGGTAAGGATCATGTTGAAGTTTAGGCCGTTTTTAGACTGTAATTCAAAAATTCGTATCTCCGCTCGACTAAAAGGCAG